>STHD01003226.1:0-23841 GCA_016170015.1 Anopheles longipalpis | reverse complement strand
GGTACGCCTCGTGCGGTGAAGCGTTAGGGCGCATTAGGCTGAGCAAATTATAGTGATTCGCGTTGGTCGTAGGGTTTGATGAAGGCTGTCCACCATCATCACCATTCGGTGTCACTTTTTCACAACTGCTTTGCGTTTGTTGGCTTGATGATAAGACCTTAGCTTTAAGGTTTGCAGAAAAGATCAACGCTTTGTTTGTGAGTCATAACACGCAGAAATGACTTACTGGGAGCGATAGACTGAAGTTATTGGGTGTGGTTGTTTTGGTGAAAAATGGAAATTTTTTCCTCCTTCCTTCTTTTATCCTAAATCCACTTTCAAACAGCTTCTCGAGAACCAGTTTCACGAGTTGTGTCTTCGTAATAGCACGGCTCTATAAAAACGTCATAATCAGCTTGGTTTTTAGAAGAATTCGAGAAAACGATTCATTCTTTATGAGTAACAAAAAATCGATACTGTGCGTTCACCAAATTGCCGAACCATTTATAAGCATTTTTGCATACAAGAAACATCCTTGCCAGACGGTTAAACTTGAACCAAATTCTACACCCAATTCGCCGGATGTCTAAGAGCGAAGAAAATGCATTGAAAAACGCCAAACACATTCCAAGCGCCCATGATCCAAATGTACACGGAAACGGCCGAAAAGCTACTAAAAGGAGGCCATATAGCCACCGGCCAACTTAGAATCTACGTATCAAAAACCACGGTTGGCACGGTTTTCCGAACGGTTTCGTTCGGCGCATAAAACAAGTGATTAGAAATCGTTAAAAAAAACAGCCCCAGCTGGAGGTCAATCTTGTGCTGCGGAACTGCGGTACGGTAAAGCCCCCAGAGACGAGACGGCTTTATCCTTTCCTTCCATGAAAGACCTTCAGCGGCGTCGATGCGTTAAAATGGGCGTCCGATCTCAAAGTCTTTAACTTTGTCAACGATGATCACAGCGTGCGATGATTATTGTGGGAGATCGTCCGTTTGTGCGTCCCTGGTTGTTTGCTATTTCTGTTCGAGGTTAGGTAAAGATCAGTTGATTGTGAAGAGCATGCAAAATACTTCCTGCTGAATGGATGGAAGGCTATTGTCGCCAAGATTGTTGGGATCATTTGCAAACTGGTGCGCGTATGCAGTATTGTAATGAGAGGTGTTTTAGGTCTTGTTTTACTAAGAAAGCAAAAGACTAACCGGAATTTAATTGTATGCGTTAATTATCTGTGAAATTGTTTGCTTATTGTATTGTTGGGAGACGAAAAAAAACTTTGTCATTTCACGTGGGTTAGATAAAGCGGAAATAGAAATTGAACTTACGAGTAGGCCCTTTATTAACTAGGAAAGATACGTTAATTATCTTTTGTTTTTCTTTTTTTCTTTTTGAGTAATTAATCATCATTTCACTCACGAATGATACTTAGTAAATTTAATTAAATTTAAATTTAGTAAATTTTGTAAACAAAACTAAACTTTTAGGATAAAACGAAACTTAACCTAAGATCAATGTTAAGCAACCGAAGAGATGATACAGGTTGATGAAACGTCAAAGGCCGACAAGAAAGAGGTCGTTTAAGTCATGTGTGGATAATCCTCGAAGAATTCAATAGGAAAGGACGAGAGCGAAGGCCACCGGAACTAAAACTGATACGATGTCCGAGAATCGTGAATCTTTTGGGGATCTTTGTGGTCCAGTATAGAAGTGTATCTTGGGAACTACTTGTATAGGAAATATTTAAATTAGTAGAATAACAATGGTTTTATTATGAACACTAGAACTACCCGATCAGCCATTTTGACTGAAACGCTTCATATTCTTCAAATTATTTTTTTATTGTTTTATTGTCTAAATTGTTGAAAAAGTAACCACTAATGATAAACGCTTATAACGCTTGACGGTTCAGGTGTTACATCCTGTTATAAAATATTCAACATCTTCCAATCACATGTGAGCGCACCAATAAAGACGGCTTTCGATTGATCAAATAAGATCATCAAACTGATGCAACGATTAATAGATCGACGAAAAAGATCAAACAAATACTTTGCATAGAAAAGCGACCCACAATCGGATGGTGGCAACGTATCGCTTATGTTCACTGATCCGGCTGCTATACGCTCCACTAAAGCGGTCACACTAAATGGTAGCTTTAACAACATACCTCACATCAGGAAGCGATCGAAAGCGTACGAGTCACTGCCTGCTTTGGATCTGCAGCGACGATGGTGATGGTGGCAACGACAGCTTCCAACGCACAATTTGGCCGTTATCTCACAAAGTCGACCTTCACCCAGAAAAAAAAGAAAATCAATTCCTGAGGCCTACTCTTACACTCTCCCATTCACCACCCCTCTTTCTCTCTCTCTTTTTTCCCTTTTTCCCACTGATGATATGCGTCTTCGCAGTGTTCGTTGCACTGGCAAAACCCATTGCGTGATGGGATCGGGGCCAGTGTATGTTGCGAGTGGTCGTACGTTACAGCACCGCCAGGTTTTTTGGAATATATGCGTTTGATTCGCTTAGTTTGGCACGTGGAAACGGGAGTTGGAAGTGGTAGAAGGGACCGACACCATCTCGTCGGCTTGAGGAGATGTTGTGGCTTTTTTGTAATTTGTTTTTCCTTCGCCTCGTTTTCTTTTCTCTCGAATACCTTCCAACGCATGAACGATTGGTAGCCACCTTCGTTGCTGGTGCCTTATTAGAGGGTGGCAGGCAAATGTTGCATTGTGGGCAGATTTAGTTTTGCTTTCGACTAGCAATACTGTCGCAGCAAACAATAAATAATAGGAGAAAAAACTAAAGTATAACAGAATCGATACCAAACAAAAAAAAAGGGAGGGAAAGGAAAAAGGGCACATCGGTGTATCGATTGGCCTGATTAAGCGTATGGTTTTTTTTCTCTCCCCCATTTTGATCGCAAGCAGAACAACTTGAATCGCGGGAGAGACAGAAGAAAAAAATGATGTAAGCAACACAAAATGCAACTGCTGCAATTATGCATAAAACGTTACAAAGCAGGTCGTTTAAAACAAGCAAACACGTTCGCCTACGAAACCGGTTAACGTTTTGAAGAGAAGAAACGTTTGAAAATAGGGACCTGTTTAAATAGAGAAAAGGGCCGCCTAAAATATTGGTCATCTTCAAAACATGAATTTTAAAATAAAGGTTACATGATGATGCGCTAGCAGGTCCCGACACCTGTCACCAACCAGATAAGGGCGTGTGATCATTGCAACATGGGGTGAGGTAACAACCGTCAAACAAATGGACTGTTCTACCTTGAGCCCTATCCTCGCATGTGATCTTGTGATGATCGTTTTTGTTTCCATTTTTTCCAAATATATCTTTTTTTGTTTGAGTGTGTGTGTGTTTAAATATATTTATCTTTCTACTGTGCTTTTGGCAAGATCGACAAAAAAGGTCCAATGATTACGCTTCTATCGATCAGTGGTTGACCTTCCGGGTTCGATAGATGGGTATCCAAATTCTGAAAATCCTCAAACATTAGCTTATATTCAAATATCATTTCCGTCTTTCGGTGCGGAACAAGGAGGGGAGGGTTACCACCGGTGTCGTCATGTTTACCTTCCCAATGAGAATGATGATAATGGTGATGGTCGGTGATGGTCTAGGCGTAACGGCAACAATCCCAGGAAAGCATGCGTTGCCATTGAACTTATGATAATGAACCGATTCGTTTGCTTATGTTTCAAGAGTATATTGCTGTTGCAATCGGTACACCGACACGCACTAGTGGGGCTTAATGTGGTCCATTTCAACAGCTGAAGCGGTTCAACATTATGTGATTCATTTGGTTTAGCAAGTGAAGAAATTAATTTTTTAAATCATAATTAAAATTATACAAATAAGCTCTAATTGCTAAAGGCGACAGTAAAAAAGTAAAAAATAAATATTGCATAAGCACTTTTTTTTCGTTCATTTAGTAGTTTAGACATGTGTGTTAAAGTAGGTTCAAACGCTAAACAGGTTCACTTTCTCTGGATATATTCCAGTTAGGATAAAACCAGGAAACACAATCGGATAACATGCACAAAACCTGTAGGTGGGTTATTCGCGTTGCTGGTTACCAAAAATTCACTACCATTTGCTTCAATAGGCAATAAGAAAAAACAAATAAAGTAGGTAAAACTAACACCTTGCAAAAGTAAAATGTTATGCCTGGAACGAGCAATCCAGTTGCCCCTACAGTATCATGGGGCCCAGCAGCATGATCTCGATTAGACAACCGAAACCGTGGACGTAATCATGCTCGATTGATCGGTGGTTTCTACAGTTTCTCACCCGGGCCCGAGAAAGAAAGAAAGAACTGAAGGGAATACGGCCACCGAAAGACGAAGAAATCAAACAAGCTGAGACACCATCTGAGCGAAACCATTATTGTGCAATTAGATGCCAGACGTCTCGAGCCAGCACGCCACTACGCCAGTCAGTCGAATTTGAATGCCGCTGAATATGAGGTGCAATAAACAGACAAAACGCCTTGAACCCTACGAGGACCCTTTGGTGGATGCTGTACACTGACCTTCGCCAAATGTGTGGACTTTACAGTTGCGGGTGCACTTGAAGTGGCGTTCTCCCGCCACTCATTACCCGCACTTGCGTGGTAAGCTTTGAAGCATAATTTCAATGTTCATGACCATGGGTGAAGAGTTGCGCAGTTGTGGTACCGTTCGTACAACAACAAAAAAAAAAAAGAAAAAAACTCTCTCCCCACTTCCATTACGTTCGTCGCCGCTACGCACGTTGGAATCTTTCGTCGAAGTTGATCTCTCGAGCGTCGATTAAATTGCGCAACGCAGCCGCAGACGCATGGCCGCTGGCAATGCGGATAGGATTGGTGGTACCGTTGTGACCGTACACTCTCCCTTTCTTTCTCATTCGTGTATGCATGAAACACGCACACACACACACATAGGGGCACAACGGCAACATAAAAGCGTTACCACGCTTCTACGAACGGCGGACGGTGAGTGAATGAATGAAAGTAAAATTGAACTGCCAAACCGATTACGAGGGTTTGAAATTGGAGAGATGGAACGTATATTTTTTGTTGCTGTTGTTGTTGTTGTTGTTGTGGGGTTGCTTGTTGGAGTTCCTTCCCACAAACCAACAATCTCGCAGACGGCGTATTCCAAACATTGCAAAAGCTCACCTGACGTAGGTACGCGCCTGCGGTACACTGCATGTGAACCTGAAGAATACGATGATATTGCACTTGAATTTGTTTGCCGGGTGTACAGCAGTCACTTACTCACCAATCCGGTTTTTGCGGTTGTACACACAGCACAAGTGCAGGAATCACATTTTAATGCATGCTGTACACTCTCGGTTTCATGATCATTACCACCGCCAACCGGGTGGGTCAATTACGGTATGATTCCATACCAATTCCCTGTCGGGTTTTTCTTTCTTCTCTCGCTCCTCCCCGGTACTAAGGGGTAGGTATGTTTGCGTGTGTATTTTATGGCGATTAGATGCGGCACTTGTGCCGGTACGGTGCAAAGCGGGTAAATGCGTACGAGCACGTGCTTGTTTGCGGTCAGCTTCTGTTGTCGATCGTTTCCTGATTGACGGGTGTTGTTACACGCGGTACACAAATGTTCGAGATGGCGTTAAGAAATTATTTATTTAAACGATAAATTAACATCTGAAAACTCAGATGAATATTATGAGAAATTAATTTCGGAAGATTGTTGACTCGAAATTATATTAAGCTTGTTAGCCATACAGGGTTTGTCGGCGCATTTTTAGCTATCGATGGGTGTGGAAGAATATCAACAACCATCAATTGTCGTCGGTTTAGAGGTCTATAATGTACCTGTTGGTGTACAACAAGATCCCAAGTAAATCCTGTACGTCAAGCCTTCATTTCTTTATGTTTTTTTTTTATAAGAAATAAAATTTAATTTCGCTAAAGGCTTATTTAAAAAATATATTTACATTTAATTTCCTTGTTATTGAAGTAGGTTTTCCCGAAAAAAAATTCTTTTGGCAGTTTAAAAATTATCCGGAAACCCTGTAACCCCCCTTTGTAAATAATGAAAGAAAAACATTGCAGAAGATTATTAGTTTACTTCATTAGTTTGAGAAGTATAATTGTTATGATTGAACAAATTTTTTTTGTACAAAACCATTATAAAATAAAATTACTTTTTCGTATTTGTTTGAAAAAAATATTTGTCTTGTCTTACGTTTCACTCCATGCTATAATGTTGCGTCTCATCCATCAAATCACACTCGTTGTTTGTTATTTGATTTACCGTCCTTCGTTTGTGGACGTGATAGTGCCCAAGGTTCATTTATGTGCAAACTTATTATTGGAGAGATAGACGCGCCAAAACTGTTAGCTCGTATAACACATCAATGTGACACCTAGAATGTTTCCGAAACTTACTGAATACTTAGGACTGACCAAACAAGACGAACATACAGTGACAACGATCCGATGACGGCACTTAAATTCAACCTTTACTTTATGACAATTTTGTCTGCCGCCTTTCGAAGAGTTTTCAACCAAGCTGATTCCCTTCCGCGTGTAATTGTACCCAATTCAAGTCAAGTCAAGTATGGTCAATATCTGATCAATATGTGCACTTATGAACTATGTGCACATAATAACATATTAACATATTAACCTTTACACATATTAACTATTACACAAACCAATCTAAGCTCAAGAACGCTGGTAAAATTTGATTTAAATTATTTGAAATTTAAATTTTTATTATAATTTCAATTGATGCTGTGTATCTCAGAACCAGAATGTCTAGTAAATTAAAACGTTTTCTACAGGTGATTTGATGTTATTGTAGAGTTCTGATTAAAAACTAAATCAATTAAAGTCACGCCTTAAAGACGGTTCGATTGTCTAACTCGAATTAGTACTCGATTAGAAGAAACCGGTAGTTCAATTATTCAAGCTGTACGTTACCTTTTATTTTGTATTCTCGGCCACAAGTAACACTTAGTTTCAATTGTTCAACTATCCCCTATTGTGTCGTTAATCCACCAGAGCGGAGCCGCTACGAGAAGAACTAAATTGATCGTTTTATTTCCGAGAAATTTCCTCACACACCTCAGGGCAGGTCAGGACTGGATAATCTTCTTGATGGAAATGGAATTTCATAAACTCCATCCAGCAGCAAGAACACAACAAAGGACGTCATCAGTGACGCTTTCCGGCAGTAGCACCTTTGCAATTATCCTTAATCAAAGCATTACGGAATTGGATTTATTACGGGGAAAACCACAACGGCAACCGAAAGAAGTCGATTTTAAGTGAAGCAAAGTGAAGCTTTATCAGTGCTGTATGTGAGCTTTTAAATCATTATTGAATGCAGGGGTAACGTGTAGAAAAGCTGACCATTTATATAACTTTTCGTTTTGCACTCTACACAGTTCAACATAAACACGCCGCCATGCTAACAGATAAATGATCTTAATCATTTTATAATACAATAATTAATTGCACTCAATTGTACACCGCTCAGGCACAAATCACTCGCACGATCGTAAATCACTTTGCAGCTCACTTATTTCAAACACCCGCAGTTTTACGCAGCAGTGCGAAAAGCTTTACGACCGAACCAAAAACCAAACGTCCACTGAATGTGGTTTCGTTACGAAATAGTTAACCGTACATTGTGGTTTCACAATATTACCGAAGGTGTTTACATGCTTTGCTGCACACTTCAGAACGACCCGGGTTGGACGTTCTAATCGATGGATTACCGTAGACATTTGGTTCGGTTTACCGGTGGTGCTTTTTTTTGCTCTAAAAGTTATTCTCTATCTTCCATCTTGTTCCCCTTGTCATGCGTCAGCCGCTCAGAAATGCGTTCAACCGGAATCGTCCTCAGAACGGTACGGTTATGTTTTCTATTTTCCGCTCGACCACCCAAAAGCAACCCCTGCGCATACTCATCCTCGATCGCGATAATGAAGTTAAGGGTGATCGTCGGTTTGAAGCTTCTGCACACGAAATGCACATTGAACTGCTGCTGCTGCATTCATGCATTCAAGTTCAAGCACGGCACCCCCAAACAAGCGCAAGGGTAGAAAGCTTGCGAAAGCTTCCATTCCGTGGTCCAGGGTCCGGTTGTTTTGTTTTGGTTTCTGGTGTTGAATCTAGAGCAAGGGAAGCATGTGGGACGGATTTTCTATGTGCGTGTCGATGCCGGTGCAGTTTGCTGCACGTGCATTACGCAATGTTCCGACCGGTAGTTGTGATGAATAATCGCATTTTTGTTTGTGGCCATCGATGGAAGGGGAAGTTGTGGTTCTGTTTTGACCGCTTTTTTGTACGCGTTCTAATGGAGATGGTACCGAAGGGCTTGGGTGCGATAAGTTTGGCACTTTGCTATAATAAGTTCTTACGCACCGTGCAAAGGATTCAGTGTACCGTTCTTGGTGGAAGCGTAAGGAACTTACTGATCGCAAGACAAACGCAGTGTGGGTTTTTGCTTAGTGTCGGAAAAAGTGCTCGTTTTTTGGTGTGCTTTATCGAGTGCTTAGTGGCTGCGATACAATATGGATATATCGGCGCAAATAGTTGCGTCTTCGGCTGAATTGTACGCTCCGGTTGATATGATTAAATCGGAGGTACTGCTCACGATGGATGACTACTTTCGTGGCAGCTCCATCCCGTCGCTGATTGCTCACTGGTGGCGCGCACTGGTGGAGCTGATTGCGGGTTAGTATATTCGCCGAGGATGCAGCAAACGTGTGTCAGTGCACGCAAAGGGAAAGGGTCATAAAGTTGATGGTCTCGCAAGTGGATTTACTCTCGTCGGTGATCTTCACGTTGCAGTGGAATGATTAATGATGGGGTGGAGATAGGTGAAGGACCAGTCGGGTTTCTATCGACAGGCGCCGCTGCTGGTGTGAAGATCGCCTGATCGTTAATCGAAGAACGTTGTTTGTGTGTTGAGTTTGTTAAAGAAATCGACCTACCAACGAGGTGTTATTGAAAAGTGTTGCAGCTTTTAATCGAAAAGCTTTGTCGTGTTGTTTGTAGACAGTAGAAGGTAACATCAAACCTATTCGGATCGAAATCGAAACAGATGTTCTCATTCTCCGAGATATGTTTAGGGAGCGTCATCAGTGATTGAAGTTTAGGGTAGTTGGGGAAAACACGTCAGTTTTGGATTTGAGTAGCTTAAAGAAAGACCTTTTTTGGCAACACGATTAAAGAATAGCTTTTGAGTGCGCCAAAAATGATGTTGGTGGTGATTTGAAGGTCTTTTTAAATTGGATTAAAGAGATTTTTCTAAAAGTCCCTCTTAAGGAAGACAATTATATTGCGACAAATTTAATGTATCTCCAAGCTTAAGGCACTAAATATTTGAGATTTGTGGGATCTTTGATACCTTTTACTAGCTTTTCTGAGAGCCAAAACGTTTGGCGGCTTATCCGCTTTCGTGATTTTCTTACAAATACGCAATTTAAATTAGCCTGTATAATTAATTTTGGTTTTTTGAAAATTAAACTTTCCAACTTCTTACACCCTATTGAAACTACTCATATATCCAGTATCTTAAGATAAATAAAACTAAGGAGAGTTTAGGAGGTCTTGGTCTTCGGGCTATCCTTGACTTTAATTGCCCCTATAGCAGAATAGTCAGATCTGGATACGTTTCGGATAGGATTTGTTCTCAATTTCCAATATATTGAGGGAAACTATTGAGTAATTATTGAGTAATTAAATGTATTTCCATGTAAATAAAAGTGCACATCTTATCGGAAGAAAATATTTACCTTAAAAAAAGGCTTGAAAAACTTTAAAAAACAATCTAAAGTTGAAGTTCGAACAGACTTTAAATTGTTTGATCGATCCGGCAATGATCCTAAATAATCTGAACTCCCTACGTTTACGGCTCGTTCCAGATCCCCGAGCGAAACAGCTTCCGTTCATGGACAATCCACTGCCGACGCTAGGCATGATCATCTGCTACCTCTTGTGGGTTCTCCTGATCGGTCCGATGTACATGCGCGACCGTAAGCCGATGGACTTGCGACGAGTGATCATCTTCTACAACCTGTTTCAGGTGCTCCTCAGTGGCTACATGTTCTACGAGGTAAGATTGTTCTCACAGCACCCCATTGAACCATAGTTGAACAATTTGATGGCAATTGTGTTTCATTCTTTTCCAGCACCTGATGGCCGGTTGGGTGAGGGGTTACAGTTTAACGTGTCAAACGGTAGACTACACCGATAGTCCCCTTTCGAGAAGAGTAAGTAAAATCGAAAGATAAACGTGTAAAATAAAAATCACTTTAAAAACATTTAATCTCTTCCAGATGTTCAATCTCTGCTACGTGTACTATCTCTCGAAGCTGTCCGAGTTTGCCGACACAGTGTTCTTCGTTCTTCGTAAGAAGCAGTCCCAAATTACCGACCTGCACGTCTATCACCATTCGCTAACACCGATGGAGGCCTGGATACTGACAAAATTCATTGCCGGTAGGTAATCGGTGACGCTTTTCTTCGTCTTCCACAATCCACAGCACACAGGTGGGAATCTTGTAATCAAACCGAAGAAACAGCAACAGAACAAAAGAGTCACCGTGTACAATTTCCGGACGAAAAATTGCAGCCCCATTTGGAAGCGTACCATTATTTATGAATTCCCGGCAATTGAATAATTGAAAATATTCCATCACGCACGATTTACCCCCGGGGGGCGGTGAGATGGAAAATTGATCGTGAAACGGGCATTGAATCGACCACAATAATGTTGCATTTGTTTCCGGCTGTCAAAAGCAATCAATGTCCGGCCGATTTGCCGAGTACAGCGACATCTGTCGTGGTGGGAAGAGATAAGAAGTACAACAATGGAAAGAAAAACTTTGACCAAGCATAATTTCGGTTCACCGGAGGGCATTAAAGGGAAAATCTTTTGTGGATACCATTGAATCGGATAAGCATTAGAATGTGAAAAAAGAAGTTCCAATTTGTAACACAGCACCTAACACACATTAATCTTGTTTCTTCTCTTTCTCCCTCTCCCCGGTTTTGCCTGCGATGCGTAAAACCAGGTGGTAATGCGACGCTGCCGAACGTGATTAACAACTTCGTCCATGTGCTAATGTACTTCTACTACATGCTGTCGGCGATGGGATATAAAATCTGGTGGAAAAAATACATGACAGAAGTTCAAATTGTAAGTACCGCACCGGAGGTTAGGAGGGCTTAAATTTATGACTTGGGTGTGGTAGAACACCGCCCCACCCCTTTCTTTCCTTTGGGGTTGAAGCGCAAAAAAAAAGCGGGAATTAGCTGTTGATTGCTTGATTGGTGGGATAAAAGATTTAATGTGCTCGTTTTGATTCACTGACGTTTTGTTGCCTGTCTGATTATTGCTTTTGGAACGCGGGCTTTACGCGTGAGGTACGTTATGGAAATGTTTCGTACGGCGACGAGAGTTTATTAGCACGTTGTAAAACTCCCTTGGGAGAAAGTTTGTTCCAAACTCTTCCTGTGTTCGTATTTCAATTGAATTATGTGTTCTTTAAAATGTCGCTTAATGACATGTTGTCATTTTGAATTAAATTTAATTTAATTTTACAATTACATTTTTTATTCTATTTATTTTCATTGGAATTAAATAATTTTTTTAGATTAATTTAAGTATTAACCACGATAATAATGTTTTTGCAATTTTCTTTCAAACGTGTTTCAAACGAGCAAAAAATAGCGAGCTTTTCAAATAAATTAAAAAACTGTTTCTTTTTTAACATAATAAACTCACCTTCTCAATTCACTTTCCACTAGCAATTCGATAACTAATACCTTTTTCGCCTTCTTCCTAGATTCAATTTGTTATCTGTATCGCGCACTGCATCAACGCGCTCGTCACCGGTTGTCCGTTCCCGCGCTTCATCACCACCCTGCTGCTTATCAACGCATCCATCTTTCTGGCACTGTTCATGAACTTCTACATCGAAAGCTACAGGCGTAAATCGAAACCGGCAGCCAGTAAGCTGACCACCGACGGTACACCAACGATCGAACCAGCGAAGGATGTTTCCGGTGTCCAAGAGCTTCCGGCGGTGGAGGTATCCGATGTGGCAATGGTTGCGGCCATTACTAAACCAGACCAAAACACTCAGTCACTCAAAGACGATCCCGGTGCGGAACAGTCGGAAGACATCAACAATAACAGCAGCAGCGGCAGCAGCCGGGTAGAGTTGGAAAAGAAACCAATGGACGAGACCGCGCTGGATGGGAAGCGCGAGAACGAACCGGAATGTGAAGGAAGTACCGTCGAGGAGGTAATCATGGAGACGGTGAAAGAGTACACACCACAGGACACTAACGGACTGAGGCAACGAATAGTGCTGGAGACGGCCGAAGAAAGCCGAACGGGGTCAACAAAAATGGTGGAACTTGCAAGCGGTTGAGCACGCGGTGTCACAACCGATGGGCCCCAAACGCCTGCAGAGTGTGTGTATGTGTGTGCGCGTGTAGATTTATGTATGGTTGAGTCGCATTTTATTTTTCTGTCTTTTTTAAAAACACAAACACACACACACACATATTGAAACGAAAAGTCCGAACTAGGAAGATAGATCACTCAGTTTTAGTCAGTCCGTGCGTATACACGGCCGGGGGGAGGGTGTTCTTCCTACAAAATGGGGGATGATCGTGTTTCGTGTCCCATAGTCGGAAGTAAAGCAAATCTTGAACGAAAAAAACAAAAACACAAGAAACAACCTTAGCATTGTAAAAAGATAGCGAGCAAAACTGTATCTAAGAGCGAGCCATTTGCTGGACAGTGCGCGGTCCTTGTCCAGCTCGTTCCCGACCGATGAGCGTTAGCATTAAGTCAACGAAATGTGCGTGTGCGAGAGAAACAAGACACAAAATGCAGTAACACATCTTTAACGAAAATGGCGTCACGTTCTTGTACTTGTGTGCTTGGGTTTTGGGGAGCCGGGGGGGGGGGGGGGGGGCTCAAAAAAGGGGGGAGGTTTTTTTTTCTTCCATAGCTCCACTTCGGTTAACGAGGTTCGCTTTTTCCGCTCGGTACGATCGATGGATAAGTTTTGCATTTTGTCTGACAGGCGTATGCGGAAAGTGCTTTTTTCCCACGTTTTACCGGCCACGTACTCTTCTGCTCACTTTCATTTTCCTCCTCAATCAAATACCAATCATGCTTAAGCTTGGAGTCGATCGCTCGCCGTTGGAAACGACCGTTGCATCCAACAATAACATTAACAGCGGCAGCAGCACCAGCACCAGCAACAACAACAGCAAGAAGCGGCTCGTCTGAAGTGTTTTGTGCTTTTCAAACCATTACAAAACTCATTCTCAATTGTTCTAGATTTTTTTTCTCTCTTCTTTCTTCCTTGCAAACCACGGATCTATCAAGTACGATGAATCAGGCTGGCGGGCGAGGTAGTGCAATTTATCTTCACTCGCTTTCTCCATAAGCGCTGCATATTTCGAATACACTCGTCCATTTGGGTGGAGCTTTTTTTTGTTTTGCTGCAGCTCGTTTCAATGTGGTCCTTTGCCATTCTCTTGGAGGGTCGTTTTTTGTAAAAAAAACAAGAATTTCCACTTCCATTTTCAATTTTTATTACCCTTAGTGCAATGCTGCACGCCAAACTTTTCTTCCTAGTATTTTTTTTTGGTTTTGTTCCAAATTTTACCAAACTTTTTGACGTAGCGAGAAGGAAAAATGCATTGAAAAAAACACCTTTTTTCCTGTAAGCACAAAGGAGAAGCTTTTTTTTTCTTCTCAAGTGAACCTTTAAACCATATCCTTAATGGTGATGGGCGCTACACTTTATTTCAGCCAGTTTTTTTTGCGTAACGATGATAGCCTGCATCACGGGGCCTGCAATTGCACCATGTCCGTTTCGCACAATTGCATCCTTGTTGATTTCTTTCGGTTCATTCTTACACCCGAAGTGTAAGCTATTTATCGCCAACCAGAAGCAGAAGCCAGAAATCGATCGGAAACTGATTGTTCTTTTGCGTCTATGCACCCCCCCTTTTTCGCGCACCATTCATCAAGGGCCTCTTCCAATTTGCCGTGCAGGAACAAAGTAGCAGGAACATCAAGCTGGAAGGAATGTACTATTAGCCTTGATTCGTTCGCGTTTTGTTCACCATGGAAGAAGCGAAAAAATGGTCTTTTATGTTAGCAAAACGGTTTGCTATAATTATAGTAATTTTGAGAGATTTCTTCACCCGTTCAGGACAAGCTTTTAGTTAGAGAATAATGCGTTTCTTAAAACTGATCGCAACTAATGCAACAGATCAATCAACATGTAATGGCCGTTCACTAGCGATCGACACGGTGATGACTGAAATATGCGTTCTTTTCTTTCCAGAATAGAATAGAGTGTGATTATGATGGGTAAAATGCAAAAATAAAAAGTCCCTTCATCGAAATGAAATGAAATAACAAGCTAACAGTAGCACACCCAAAAGAGTCATATTTTGCTGCTAGTAACTATTGAATAAACATTTTAATCTGAAAAAGAAATGATGAACGATTGCGGAATGTTCAAAAAAGCACCTTCATGTGGCTCGTTAATCGTTGCTCAATCGGTACCGTGCTTTATGGTAAATGCAAATGCACTCTTCAGATTCAAACCCTTATTGGTAAAAACTTGCCTTTCTTTGCCTTTTGCTCAGCGTTTGCAGAACGTTGCGAGAGCAGAGAATTGCTTACTACTGTTCTGCATTCCTTTTTAAAGAATGTAAATCGGTAGTAAGCGAACGTAATCAGCGTAGAATCAGTCAGCATGGATGTGCTGTTCAATTTGGGGGATGGAAATTGGTATGCCTTACACTTAGCACTTGGATGAAAGTTGTAGAATGATATGGTTAATATTTTAAATAAAGAATTTCACAACCATGTGACTGATAAAAGAAAAAAGCAAGTTATTGTTTGGATTTTTGAAAATTGGTTTCCATATCCCACAATTGATTGAGCCTCAAACCCACCGAATTTCTCAGACATTCCGGCAACATATCTAAATTTGGGGACGAAGATGAATACTTCTTATGCACTTTGGACGCAACATCTTTCAAAAACTTAGCCATCATGATTAAGCCTTATGAATTTTCGAGTTGAAATTTTTTAGAATTTTTTTTTCTGATTTTTTATTCTTTTTTTAATTTAAAGCACTATTTAAGTGAAAAGAAACTTATTGCAACAAATTCCCATTAAAATATATCGCATTTTTCAATTTTGCTAAATTGCTCAAAAATGAGGAAAATTTTCCATTTTCTCAAACAGGGTAAGGAACTTGGTTCCTCAAATAACTTCTGGCACAGACATCTGAGGGCATGACCGTCCAAGAAGAAACTGTAGCCATTAGTGCCATCTATCGACCACAGGTTAAAGATTGGCGATCCGTTGGATACCGACCGAGTTATAGGGAAAACTTGGTGCAAAAATGAGCCTTACTAAATTTTCATTTTTTTGATTTTTTTGATTTTTTATTATTTTTTACTCTTTTTTTTATTTAAAGCATTATTTAAGTGAAAAGAAACTCATTGCAACCAATTGGCATTAAAATAAATCAATTTAATTTTTTTTGCAAAATTTCCCAAAAAAAGGTAAGGCTATAGCCTTAGGAAAATTTCAAATGGGAGCGCATCGCACAATCGCTGAGGTACCTCTTTCGCTCTTGACCCTACACTAGTGACGGGGTAACTCAAAGCAATTGAAAATTAGAATATAATGAATAATGATTGATCTGTAACTCATGCAGCGCATGCCCGGTAGCATATGCCCCTGATGCTATGCAATGCGCATTACAATATGCGTTATTTTGAGCAAAAAATCTTGCAAACTCAGCATTCTTTTTATAGCTCACTTTTCAACGAAACAGTTGACTGCACGAAGTATTGTCCAAAGCAAGGTTGCACACATACACAAATATATCCACAGCACGGAAGCTCCAAAACCGGAGATCGTTAGCATCGGTTTAGATTAAAATGTGACCAAAAATGTAGCTACTTGCTTAGAAAATGTTGCTCCTTTTGTATGCTGTTATTTCTATTTACCACACAACGTCTCAACAAACAAGACAGCAACCGACAGAAACCAAACAAATGGCAGCAAACGTATTCGTGGCAGCTTTTTCCGCTTGTACGGTAATCTACAAAGGAAGTTTTACTGCACGGTAAGAATTCGCCACATCACAAAGTCACAGATCTGTCGACAGGGACAGGTGTGCACAGTTTCAGTCGAAAGTCATACCGTGTATCACGGGCACTTTCCGAAGGCATTTGGATGCCGGTTTTGCAAAGCGTACGGGTTTTTGTATCCGCACGTAATGCGGATGGAAGCGTACGAATTGTAGAAATCAAATAGAATTCCCGGAATGTTGCACTTTTCAAAATTAAACATGCTTTCCATACAAATGCTGAATTCCTTACCTCTTCTCTAATGCGATGGTATGCTGATGGAAAGTTCACTGTTGCCAGTTGCTTTTCAACGATTTCATTTTGGGGAGGTACTGTTGCCTGCACCCGAACAAAAGTCTTTGACGAATGCAGCGATAATACCGGTGCCGGATTCTGAACTGCAAGAGGTTAGTTGATTAATTTCTCGTTCCTCTTTTCGGACAGGTACGAAGGCGAGTAATTGCACGACGGGAATAGTATGAAATCATTTAAAATGTGATCTATTAATGGCTACAACCGGTGAAAAACTTTATATAGGTACTTTTCTCTAAGTTTGGGGCATAGAACAACATTCATGCTATAGAACGAAGCATAGTTTTCACTACCGATGTACGTTTCAAATGATTTGTATTACATAAATTTTTCATTGATTGAAAACAATATCAATCAACGTTCGCTTTCCAGTTTAATACAAACATGGCATATTGATATGAACAAATCAATCCGACGGAGAAGCCTTGTTTCCACCTGACATTGTTTTTTCTTCTCCTCACCATTATATTGCGGCTGTTATTTGTAATTGCATTTTTATTGGCAGCCCAATGGTATTGACTTTCGCGGCGTGGGAGCGTGGTGTTCGCCGTTTTTTTCCCCCGCGTAAACCCAAAAACCCAAACTATGCTCAACTCGAAACATCCAATATAAACCGCTTATCCTGCGGCAGTGCAGAAATCGTATATCAAGCGTAAAGCGTTACCTCGCCGTTACCGAAAAAAACTGGAACGCATCGTAGAAAAAGCATCGAGATAAAAGTAATCTAGCGCAAACATCGCTCGGAGCAATTTCTGCGATAGCGACCACCGAAAAACATTCCACCAATCGGTTTTGCAATATTGAATTTCGGATGCAGATTGTTGTGGTGCGGCAGCCTGCTATCGAGATGATATAATACCGATCACAGCGGGTATTGATTTCGTTCCCAACTTTTTTTTCCTTTTGGTACCTTTTCCACTCGTGCGTGAATTAAAATGTATCAAAGTACGCGGTCGCAATGAAAACTCCAGACAAAAAAACACTTTTATTCCATCTAACTATCTAGCAAAAGGCAATGCAGTAATGGTAAGTGACCCATGCCGAATAGGCAGCCTACCATTACACTAAAGTCGTCTGCTTTACATAAAAACTAGCGAGCGATTTGGCATATTACAATTCTTCTTTACGGGGCTTTTTTTTTCTTTGTGTATTTAATGAGATGTATGCGGTTAAAATGGAGACAAAAATGGATGTCACCCTGCGAAGGGCTTGTATGAAAGGTGTACCGATGAAAGAGAAAAAATTCTTGCTATTTGGCTATGTTGGGACAGTTGAAAAAGGTGAAGCAGGTGGTGTACATATCGGTTGAGGTAACCTTGTTAGAGAGAATAACATAACCGATAAGAACCATCCACACTTAAAAAGCTAGTCCTCTGTGCACGTTACCACTGTTGGCGCGTTTCTATTAAACGTCTTTAGAAAAGAAGAAATAAACAAAATAAACAATTAGTGTGGGACGAAAATTTGTTGACCATTAGCATGCTTACCTTCAACAGTGGCGCTAAAACACCTGCACACGATGGTTCTCGCGATCGCACACCAGTATGTTACCGTTCGACATGATCGCGACACCCTCGAGTCCCTTGAATTCCGCATCACCGGAACCCCAGGAACCGAACGCACGCAGGAAGCTACCGTCCGGATGGAAGATCTGGATGCGGTTGTTGCCCGAATCGGCCACACAGATGTAACCCTGATCGTCAACCGCAACACCCCTGGGAGAAAAAGAAGAAATGATCGTATAAGAGGTATTGAGCGAAAGTTTCAACAAATAAAATAAATAAATAAAAAAAAATACCATAAGATTAAATACGGGTAAAGAGAGAAAGAGAGAGAGAGAGAGAGACAAAAGTGTTCTTAAATGGTATTCAAATTAAAAATATTTTTTGTTTGTTTGTCTGATACGTTATCATTTTAATTATCGTTCATAAAATTAAGAACTTTAAGGCAACTGTTCTTAAAATCTTATATGGTTAAAATTTAGAAAAAATAAAATGATCATAAAAAATTGCATATGAATTAAAGTGTTGAGTATAGTTAAAGTTTTGGGGTTTGAATTCGAGGATTTTCGATCGACCACTATTCGAATGTTATCATCTTTTCTTATTTTTATGCATTTATTTCGATAGCAAATATCATTTTCTGCCTTGAAACTACACGACTGTACAGTTAAGGTATACAAAAATAATCAGCCCTGCAAAAAAAAAAAGATTCCATATCACTTCGGCCGAAAGGAAGCAATAAATCATTAAGCTTGCATCTTAAAGAATTTGTTTGTCTAAGCCACTTAAATACAAAATATCAACAAAGTGTAATAAACTCTTGACTTTGCCATAATCCCGCCAACCGCCTGAATGTAGCAACAGCTCCGATAACATAAAATCTCAATGACACTAACCGCCTTCAGTTCGCAGAAAGATGACCAATCTTTCCTCGATAGCTCCATCATTGGATTAGTGTCAATCAAAGGACAAGGCTTCAGTGCGGACAAAGAAAGCGCCCGACGAAAGGGCTTACCATCGGCGTCTCGTTTCATCAGCACGTTCGGCACAACGCCGTTGAAATGCGGGAAAAGCGACCCCCCCCCACACACGTTCTTTGGTCGCAGATAAAAAAAACGCCAATGTCACTGCCACCACTCTGGGCGGTGTGGCCGGATGGCTCGATAACATTGTGTAAATTAAAGTGAGGAAATAATTTCAAAAAGCAAAATTCAATTACGCACGCAAATTGGATCAGCACGGGGCTGTGTGTCTTTGTGTGCGCCGCCCTATCATGTCGCGTACCGGGTTTGCAATGTAAATAGATTGGGAGAACAAAAACAAAAAAAATACGAGAAACAAATAGACCCATACAGGGGGAGCAAAACAAAAAAAAAACAAAAACATTGCCTATGTCGGAACGAAATTGACCGAAAAGGAAAGCATCGGCTTTCAGCGATGATTCCATGAAAACTAAAACACGATGTTTAAGTATGTGCGTGTGCTGCACGCGAGAAAGCACAAATCTTCCCCCATTGACACGAACGCGTCTCAACGTTGCCAAAAATTACGCATTGTTAGAAGATCGTTCCGACGTTCATTTTGCCACATTCTTCAGCACCGAAGAGATTTCATTTCGTCCATTCATTTTATGATTGAATTTGTGTTACAGTTCGTACGGGGAAAGCATTTCATTTTCGTTACATTGCACCCGAAGAACGCTTAACCAAAATAGGGGATGAAGGTATTTGGAGTATAGCAGGAAAAAACCGCACGCCCTACGGTACACGTTTAACGAAATTAAACGCCAATGACAATCATCAATCATTCTAACATTGTTTTTTTTTCGAGGTTCAGCTGTTGAAGCTTTTGGCAATGGTAAATGAAAGGAAACGTGAGGAGAGAGAAAAAAATCCCAACACCAATAGGTTTACAGTGGGCCCGGCGTGAACAGCAATTCCAGCTTTATCACGTGACCGGGAAGCGTAAGTAGGCGGTATGGAAGTGGAAAACTAGTGGAAAACTCATCCCCTTTCCCACACCCGGTACCAACATGCAGATGTAATCTGTCATCCGAGAATGGCAGTCGGGGCTACATGCAAGAAGCAATTTTCTTGAGAAGCGTTTTTCCACGAACAGGTCATTGCGTGCGACTGTTTCGGAGAATGCAATGGCGAAAGATTGGCTTTTCTTTTGGTGTCGAAGATGATTTGTTGAGCACGTTTTGGGCATAGTTTTTGTTTGAATTATTTCATATTAATCAGATTGTTTTACTTAGAATTGGCCATTATTTCCCCACACAGTCAGTACATGGAAAAAACGGATAAAATGTACAATTTTCAAATACAATTTTCACGAAATCTTGTTTTGCAAATCGGTACTCTGAATATAAAATGTTCACCAGATATTCTCTTTGATTTCTCATAGTATTAGGTTGTTTTGTTTCTTAACCGCAACGAAACGTCAATGGGTTCCGCAAATTCGCTATTTTTTACAGCGCCTAAATGAAAGCCCTCTAAAAACATCAATTTTTGTTTGACTACAAATGGTTTTTTGCATATAAACATAGAGGGCACTATCGATCTCGTTTCATAGCCATCAAGCGAGATCACGCAAGGTGCGGAAAAAAGGACTGGGCTCCTCCATCATCAATAGCTATCGAAAATAAATTTAAATTTAAATATTTTTTCTTCTTCTGTTACACCACCACATCAATTGATATTTGGTAACCGGTGTCACTACCAAATTCAGACTGTTTCAATGATTTATTTTATGTTTCATACTTGTTTTTTTTTAGTTCGTTTAACAAGAAAATTATTTGTTTATTTCATGTTTTAAAATATAATTAAATAAACGCAACAAACAACAATTTCATATAGCAATTTTTTCTAAATAACCTTTCCTTTCATGTTCAGTAGATTAAGAATTAAGCATAATAAAAATTTCTTATATGAAAATAATTTCAATCGTTTTACTACCTTCAATACACTTTGGACATGCTTCTCTGTATAGCTATTCAATAACAGTTTCACGCTACACTTCACATGTTTCAATGGTGACGCAGAGAAAACAGATCACTTCTCTTTCCACTTACAAATCGTCATTCACTTCCACCAACGTATCATTGTTTGTCGTTATGCATATCGCATGTAACGTACTGCCGTTTCCAACTCAATGATGCAAAACGAAAATAGAAAGACGATTTTTGCACCAGGAGTCATAACGGCGGAACACATTCGTGCGATTCAGTTCGCGCAAAGGTGGTTTTATTTTCCACGGAACACGATTTATGATAGCTTCCCGATTCCAAACCAATGGCTTGCTACCAAACAAACCGCAGTAGATGCCAATCAAAGCTGCTCACAAAAAGAGACTGGACCCATCGACAGCGGGAGCTACTACTAGCCAGTCTTGGGTGTGCTTCCATCCAATATTGATCGGTGACGGGCTGACACGCTTATTTCTCATTTTTATGCCGGTCCCATTTCGCTAGCCCTAACTTGGTTCACAAAATGGAAAAACACGTCCCGGCACCGTTATGCGATGGAAAGCTTTGATCTTCGACAATCCGAAATGGAATAAGAGATGGATCAAATTATTTCCAAAATTTAATAAATCATTCATTGCCGAACTAATGCTGGTCGGCGTTAAGTTCGGTGGATGAGCACGGAAAGGAACGGTGCGGGTCGACAGAAAACAGTTCCACAGACAAAAGTCACTCTTGTACGAAATGTGCGAATAGTCAGCGAGCCGGTATGTCAGCAGCTTTGGACTAAATTTTGCCTTACCCATCCAGTTCGTGGTGTGGTTTGTTCTTTTTTTTCTCTCCACCGGCAAGTCGTGCCGACCGTGCCTGAGACGATTCTTAGAGCTTTGCATCATTGGATCCGTTGAAAGCGCACAGACGTACGGGAACGGGTTTTTGGTACGTTGGCGCTTCGAACAGCATAACTCGATGCGGGCGTAATTGTAAAACTTTCCCGGAACTATAATTTGCCCTACCGGGGGCGGTCAGGATGATGGACGCTAGCACCCGAGCTGTCGCAAACGATGATCTGACCGATGTCGTGCCGGGGCTTGGCTAGATCATGACCGGGATGGGTTTTGTTTCTCGAGTCAGCAATTAGATTTCCGCATGCAGTTCGCTGCGGCCTGTCAGCATGTCCACGGCTTGAATTGTAATTAAAGTTTTCCGATGGCTTGGATGGAGGGAGGGAGTTTGTGCAAAACTGTACTGTGCTGCTTACTGTTGTACAGCAAAATGATATTGGGCGGCCACTGATCAATTGCATCGATGATAGTGATGATGTGAACGTAGAACAGTAATCAGAACAGTCAGGAAGTTTCGGTCGGCGTAAAGTTTAATTACTTCGTTAAGATATGATAAATTTGCAAGGGGGATTATTGTTTTGGGATGATTTACGCCTTCGCAATCAATGGAATTGTCGGGCAAATATTTGAGCTGTAAACGAATTTATTCAGTCGTTATCAATTCACTGTATTGTGCTTGTTGATTTGGAAGTGCTTTGAGTGATTTGGAGCTGTTTGTATTATAACTTAGTTGAATATTTTAAAATATCCCTTAAAGATCCATTCTCGATTAAAACGCATCGAGTTCTATTCATGCATCACTTCATGTTTTGACTTCATCTTGATTGGAGATGGTCTCTTCTGGTCTGCCAGAACAGATAGTAATAGGAATTCAAATGCTAAACTTTTTTTAAACCATGCTGGACACCTGTCATATGGACCCAGTTATGTTGATAGACAACGGGATTGAATCACCTCATACATTCACCATCACTCCGAGTGCACCAACTAGGGTATTACATCAGAGTGTTGGTATAGACATATCAAGCTCGTCTAGGCGCCGCGCAATGACAACCTGATTTGCTCGTCTCTCTCTCTTCTTGGCTTTAACGACCTTACAGGTCACGCCGGCCATTTCTGGCTTACTAGACTTATTCCACGTAGCCGGATAGTCAGTCCTTGCTATTTGCTCGTCTGGCGTTTAATTTACGATCGCCATTGTTTGCTGTTTGGACTAACGAGCTACTTTGGCTACTTTGGTGCCGTACTGCCTTTAGGAGTACCCCAGAGGAGTACAAGAATTTCTACAGTTTACTGCTCTAGGTCTGCATCAGCCTCAGTACATTCCCTTTCGACGCGAGTACTTCGCTGCTGTAGACGAGCCATATTGGTTCTGTTAGATTTTGCAGTATAGTACCAGCTACCGGCAGGACTTAAGAGACCCTGTCTGCTGCAAGCTGAGGTGTACTGCCTCTACTACCTGTGGTTTACTAAGCCATCATCTCTTCCGAAACAAAGATATATGATCTATTTATGATCTTTTGAATTAGGATTGGTTCATAATAGACCACACATTTTTGTTCTCACTAAATAAACACCATGATCTTTTGGTTTGGAAGAAATAACTTACTGAGATCGTTCAGAGATACTCCAAATATCTTTGCGAGTTCTTGTTGTGTTTGTACAACATCTTCATCGAGTATCGCTTCTAGTTGTCCATCCTCAAGCTTTCGGGGCGCGCCGTAAACGTTCTTCGTCTTTCAACTCAATATTATTTCATTTAAACCGTTTTTTCTAGTCTTCATTTCTCATCTCATTTTTTCCTAGTCTTCCTTTCTTCAGCTCTTCCTTTCTCACCAGAAACGAAAGAGACTAATTTAATTAATTAAATAACAACATATATGGTTATCTAGGGGCGGCCCGGTGGTGCATGTGAAAAACGGCGCCCGTCCACACGGCAGGGACCGGGTTCAAATCCCATCCGGACCGTCCCCCCGTAGCATGGACTGACTATCCTGCTACGTGGTAAAATAAGTCTTGATACGGCCAGGCCGTTCTAACCGAGCAAAAAAAAAAAA
>STHD01003192.1:0-23862 GCA_016170015.1 Anopheles longipalpis | reverse complement strand
TCGGACGAGATCTTCATGAGCCCGCTGAGCTACGGCGTCGTGCCGTTCTCGGTGAACCTCGACGCGCGCCGCAACGCGGTGAGCGTCGATGCGCCGGCGCTCGTGAAGCCGGGCGACACCGTCAACTTCACCGTGCATTCGGCGAAGCCGGCGAAGGTCGTCGTGTTCGCGGTCGACGAAGGCATCCTGCAGGTCGCGCGCTACAAGCTCGGCGATCCGCTGAAGTTCTTCTTCCGCAAGCGGATGCTCGAAGTCGGCACGTCGCAGATCCTCGACCTGATCCTGCCGGACTTCGAGAAGCTGATGGCGATGGCCGCGCCCGGCGGCGACGCCGACGATGCGATCGGCCGCCAGCTGAATCCGTTCAAGCGCAAGCGCGACAAGCCGGTCGTCTACTGGTCGGGGATCGTCGACGTGAACGGCGAGACGCGCCTCAGCTACACGGTGCCCGACTATTTCAACGGGAAGCTGCGCGTCATGGCCGTGTCGGTGTCGCCGGACCTGGTCGGTACGTTCGAAGGCGCGACGACGGTGCGCGGCGATTTCGTGCTGTCGCCGAACGTGCCGACGACACTCGCGCCGGGCGACGAGGCCGACGTCAGCGTCGGCGTCGCGAACAACCTGACGGGCGTCGGCAACCAGCCGGTGCCGGTGGCGGTCACGCTGAAGACGGGCCCGCAGTTGCAGGTGATCGGGCCGGCAACGCAGAACGTCGCGCTCGCGCCGCAGCATGAAGGCGTCGCGATGTTCCGCGTGAAGGCGACCGAGACGCTCGGCTCGGGCGCGCTGTCGTTCGGCGCGCGCTACGGCGCGAAGGGCGCGCAGCAGCGCGTCGACGTGTCGGTGCGGCCGGCCGCCGCGTTCCGCACGCAGCTCGACATCGCACGCGTCGATCCGGGCAAGAAGGCGAGCGTGCCGAACCTGCGGTCGATGTACGACGCGTATGCGTCGCGCGACGCGAGCATTTCGACCGCGCCGCTGGTGCTGTCGGAAGGGCTGTCGTCCTACCTCGTCAACTTCGACCACTACTGCAGCGAGCAGATGGTGAGTGCGGTCGTGCCGCGCGTGTTCGCGGCGAAGTGGCTGTCGGTGCGCGCGCTGACGAGTGCGATGCATGCGCCGGAAGCCGGCGCCGATGCGGCGAACGCGAGTGCGATCGCGCAGTTCCTCGGCGTGCTGCGCGGCCGGCAGAACGCGCAGGGCGGCTTCGGGCTGTGGAGCGCGACGCCCGATGCCGATCCGTTCGTGTCCGCGTATGCGATGCACGTGTTGCTCGATGCGCGCGATCGCGGTGTTGCGGTGCCGAAGGACATGCTCGACGCGGGCAATGCGTATCTGCAGAAGCTCGCCGCGAACGATTCGCTCGGCTCGCTCGACCTGCTGCGGCAGCGCGCGTACGCGGTGTACCTGCTGACGCGCCAGGGCAACGTGACGACCAACAGTCTCGCGGCCGTGCAGAAGCGGCTGCAGGATGCGTACCCGAAAGACTGGAAGAACGATCTTGCGGCAGCGTGGCTCGCTGCGTCGTATCAGCTGCTGAAGCAGGACAAGGAGGCCGCCGCGCTGATCGCGGGCCCGCAGGCGTTGCTCGAACGCAAGCGCGCGTCCGACGGTGACTACGTGACCGGCTACTACATCGACCCGCTGACGCGCGACGCGAGCGTGCTGTACCTGCTCGCGAAGCACTTCCCGGAGCGCGTGGGCAAGCTGTCGCCGCGTGCGATGGACAACATCGCCGCGCCGCTCGTCGACAACCGCTACAACACGCTGTCGTCGGCGATGACGATCCTTGCGCTCGATGCGTATGCGGCATCGAACGCGGGCCAGCTCGACCAGCTCGCGATCGACGAAGTGCGTGCGGGTGCCGGCGCGAAGGACGTGTCGTCGATCCAGGCGAACCTCGTGCGCTCGGGCACGTGGGCGGCCGGCGCGTCGCGCGTCGACTTCGTGAACGGCAGCGCGTTGCCGGCGTGGTGGGTCGCGAGCCAGTCGGGCTACGATCGCGGCACGTCGACGAAGGCGATCAAGAACGGGCTGGAGATCGTGCGCGACTACACCGACACGAGCGGCAAGCCGCTCGACAAGATCACGCTCGGCCAGGAGATCGACGTTCACCTGAAGATCCGCGCGACGGGCTCGGCCAGCGTCGGCAACGTCGCGATCGTCGACCTGTTGCCGGGCGGCTTCGACCCGGTGATCGCGCCGCCGCCCGCGACCGATACGCAGGACGGTGACAGCAACGGCGGCGGCACGCCGGCGCCGGTGGCCGATGCGCCGTGGCGTTCGCCGATCGGCGTGACGGGTTCGACGTGGCAGCCGCAGTTCGCGGATGTGCGCGAGGACCGCGTGGTGATCTACGGCACCGCGACGACCGACGTGCGCGAATTCGTCTACCGGATCAAGGCGAGCAACGCGGGCCGCTTCATTGCGCCGCCGGCTTACGGCGAGTCGATGTACGACCGCCGCGTGCAGGCGCAGGCGCCGGGCGGCGCGGCACTGACGGTGGAGCGTGTGCGATGACGATGCGGATGCAGCGGCGTGGCAGGCCGCGCCGAAAGCGGGGAGCATCCGCGCGTGGCTGAAGCATCCATGCTCCGGCGCGCGCTGCACGGCGCCGGCCGCTGGCTGCATCGCTGGCAGAACTGGCTCGTGGGCGTGCTGCTCGTGTTCGGCGCGCTGGCCGCATGCCGGCTGTGGCCGCATCCGCCGCTGCGCGACTGGAAACCGTCGTCGGTCGCGGTGACGGACGCGCAGGGCCGGTTGCTGCGGCTGACGCTTGCGAAGGACGACCGCTATCGGTTGTGGGTACCGCTCGACCGGATGTCGCCGCAGCTCGTCGAAGCCGTGATGCTGCACGAGGACCGCTGGTTCTGGTGGCATCCGGGCTTCAACCCGTACGGGCTCGCGCGCGGCGCGTGGATCACGTACGTGCGCGGCGGCAATCCGCAGGGCGGCTCGACGCTGACGATGCAGCTCGCACGCTCGCTGTGGAAGCTGAACACACGCACGCCGGCCGGCAAGCTCGCGCAGGTCGCGCGTGCGATGCAGCTCGAACTGTTCTACTCGAAGCGGCAGATCCTCGAAGCCTATCTGAACGATGCGCCGTACGGGCGCAACGTCGAAGGCGCAGGTACCGCGAGCGTCGTCTATTTCGACCGGATGCCCGATGCGCTGACGCTGCCCGAAGCGCTCGCGCTCGCGGTGATTCCGCAGGACCCGGCGCGACGCGTGCGCGGCGGGCAGGATGAAATCAACCGCGCGCTGGCCGCGTCGCGCAACCGGCTGTATGCGCGCTGGCTGACGACGCATCCGGATGATGCGTCGCTGAAGCCGCTGTTCGCATTGCCGCTCGCGATGCGGCCGCTGTCGGCGCTGCCGTTCGACGCGCCGCATGCGGTTGCGCAGGCGCTCGCCGCGCACAACGCCTGGCGAGCGGCGTCGGGCGGCGCGGCGGACGACAGCGATGCCGGCGCGCGGCTCGTGACAACACTCGACCTCGACCTGCAACGTACGCTGGAGCGGCAGATCGCACGCTATGTCGCGCGCAACGATACGCGCGGCGTGCGCAACGCGGCGGCCATCCTCGTCGATACGCGCGACATGGGCGTGAAGGCGCTGGTCGGCTCCGCGAACTTCTTCGATCGGACGATCGACGGGCAGGTGAACGGCACGCTCGCGCGGCGCTCGCCGGGCTCCACGCTCAAGCCGTTCATCTATGCACTCGGCTTCGACCAGGGTGTATTGCATCCGCAGACCGTGCTGCGCGACGTGCCGACTTCGTTCGGCCCGTACGCGCCGGAGAATTTCGACGGTCATTTCCTCGGGCCGATCACCGCGACAGACGCGCTGAACCGCAGCCGCAACGTGCCGGCAGTGTGGGTCGCGTCGCAGCTCAAGTCACCCGACCTCTATCAGTTCCTGCAGGAAGCCGGCGTGCGCCGGCTCGCGAGCGCGCAACACTACGGGCTCGCACTCGTGCTGGGCGGCGGCGAGGTGACGATGCAGGATCTCGCGGCGCTGTACGCGATGCTCGCGAATCGCGGCGAGTTCCGGCCGCTGCGGCTGCGCACCGACGAGCCGGCGCTGCCCGGCCGGCGCCTGCTGAGCGCCGACGCGAGCTACATGACGATGGACATGCTGCGTCAGCACTTGCGGCCCGACGAGACGAGCGGCGCGCAGCCGTCGAGCGTGCCCGTGTACTGGAAGACCGGCACGTCATGGTCGTTCCGCGATGCGTGGACGGCCGGCGTGTTCGGCCCGTACGTGCTGGTCGTGTGGGTCGGCAATTTCGACAATTCGACCAATACGGCGTTCGTCGGCGTCGATGCGGCCGCGCCGCTGTTCTTCCAGGTCGTCGATGCACTGAATGCCGAGCGTACGCTCGTCGAGCCGCCGCGCGCGATGCCGCCGCGGCTGAAGCGCGTGCGGATCTGCCTCGCGAGCGGCGATCTGCCGAACGAGTGGTGTCCGCAGCAGGGCTGGACGTGGTTCATGCCGGGCACGTCGCCGATTCGTGTGAGCACGGTGCACCGGCCCGTCGTGATCGACGATGCGACGGGGAAGGCCGCGTGCCCGCCGTACGACGGCAAGCGCACGCATACGGAAATCTTCGAGTTCTGGCCGTCGGATCTGCAGCAGGTGTTCGCGCAGGCGGGTATTCCGCGCCGGCGGCCGCCGCAGAATGCGGACTGTCGCGATGCGGGGCAGATCGAAGGCGATCCGCCGCGCATCACGTCGCCGTTGCGCGGGAGTACGTATGCGATGCGGGTGAAGAGTACGGAGGAGACGCGCATTGCGTTCAACGCGACGGCCGATGCGAGCGCGCATGCGCTGTACTGGTTTGTCAACGATGCGTATGTCGGCAGCAGTACGCCGGGCGATGCGCTGTTCTGGCAGCCGCGGACAGCCGGCAACTATACGGTGCGGGTGGTCGACGATCATGGGCGCAGCGATCAGCGGCCATTGGGGGTGGGGTTGGAGCAGTAGGGGGCAGCCGTGTTTCCTTTGCTGCCTTTTTCGGTTTTCCGTTTTCGGCCCTACCGGAGGGACCATGACGCACCCTGTTTCGCAATCCCTTGACGGTTTTGCACGGCGCATGCGAGCCGTTGCGCTGGCCGTACTGATCCTGGGATCTGCCGGCAAAGCCCTTGCGGGCCAGCTTGAGGATGCAGACAGGGCGTTTCAGCGTACGGACTACGCAACAGCACTCGCACTTTGGCGACCGCTTGCCGAACAAGGCAACGCGCGAGCGGAAGTGGGTCTGGGCAAGCTCCATGACTCCGGATTTGGCGTGCCAAAGGACCCGGCGCAAGCCACCGTCTGGTTTCAGAAAGCGGCCAATCAAGGTGACGCCGAAGGCGAATGCATCACCGGTCTGGGATACGTGATCAGGGCGGGCGACCAGCTTCAGGATGTTTCGCGGGGAGTGGCCCTGATGAAGAAGGCCGTCGATCACGGAAATGCAGGATGTGCAAATCAGATCGGGGAACTCTATCGAAACGGTTTGTTTGGCGTACCCAAGGATCATGTCGAGGCAGTCGCATGGCATAGACGTGGCGCGGAGATGGGGGATGCGCTTGCCGAAGGGCGACTGGGGACAGACTATGAGCTTGGCATTGGCGTGCGTCGGGATCCCGCGCAGGCTGCGTACTGGCATGGAAAATTTGTAGAACACGTGCACAAAGAGGCCGATCGAGGCGATGCCGTTGCGCAACTGATCCTGGGCGAATCCTATGAATGGGGCGGATCGGGCCTTGTCGCGGACAACGCCGCGGCCATGTATTGGTGCAAGAAGGCGGCGCAACAGAAGAGCCGCGTTGCAGATGCCGCCAAGCAATGCGTCGCGCAGGTCGAGCGGAAATCGTTAGCTACCGAGTCAAAGTGACGATCGGGTTGGCGTCGTGAATGGCGAATCTCGGCGCGCCCCGATCACGGAAACGCGGCGGCAAGCGTCATGCTGAGGAACCGGTGCTCCGTCTTTCCTCGCTCCCCATCACCCCAACTCGAACGACGTCACCCCGAACACGCGATCGATCGCAATCGCGGGGGCATGTTGCGAGTACATCCGCGCGGTTTCGAACGCGCTCGTCATGCCGTGCCGTTCCGCCAGTGTGACGGCCGCCGGATTCGTTTCCGGGACGTCGAGCACGATGACCTCGCCGGGCATGCGTGCCGCCAGCGCACGAAACAGCCCGGTGGCGACATCTGCGTCATCGGCGAACAACGGGCCGATCTTGCAGCCGGCCTTGCAGCGTCGTATGACGCCGTATCCCGCGATGCGGCCGGCACCAACGGTTGCGAGCGCAACGGCATCCGGCTGTGCAATCCACGCCGAGATGAAACGTTCGCGCGCGGCGGGGAAGCACTGGCGATCGTACGCGAGCAATTGCCCGAACGGCACATCGGCCGCCGTAGTCACCAGCGCGCATCCGATACCGCTCACAAGTCCCTGGTAGCGAATGTTGCGGTACGCGAGCCGGAAGCCGGATTTCCGGTAGTTCGCCTGCTGCGCGACGACACCGTCGAGCCCGATGTTGCGATCTCCGAGGTAGCGCATGCCGTGCTGCCAGATTCGCATGCCGAAGCCTCTGCCGCGAAACTCGGGTTTGACGATGTAGAGACCGATGAAGCCGAACCGTTCGTCGTAGGCGACGGCGGCGAGGCATGCGACCGGTTCGTTGCGCCAGACGCCAACGAAGAAGCCGGCCGGGTCCGCCTCCCTGAAACAGGGCGGGTCATGCAGGCCAGGGTTCCAGCCTTCCGCAGCCGCCCATTCGACCGACATGGCGACCTCGTCGGCCGACATGGTGCGCACGATGAAGTCTTCGTCTCGATCCATGGTTCGCCCTCGTGTTGCTGACCGATTCATCATAGTCGCGGGGGCGGGTATGGGCACGGTCATTTCGGGCCGTCCCCGGTGGCGCTGGCTGGCGGTGGAAGCGGGCAGGTCAGGCCGTGCTTCCTTCAGCCGCCCTTTCACCCGTCATCCGCCTTCGCCTCCGCCTCCGCCTCCGCCTTCGCCCGCAAATTCTTCAACCCTTGAATCAACGCGACGGCCGATGCGAGCGCGCGTGCTTGACCCTCGGTGAAATGCCGGACAACGCGAAGCGGTACGAACCGATTCTGATAGACTGCCCCGTATTCGCCGGAACCGAGCCTCTACTGTCCCGATGGCGATCCGAAGGCGCCGTTCATCGACGATGCGCGCTGCGCAAAGGGCGTGTCGAGCCAGGTGCAGGCATACAGTGATGCGTCCCCCGAACGGATTTTCTGTTCTTCCGCCAGTCCGGCCGGCGGCATGCGGCAGATCGCCGGCCCCATGCGAGCGTTCCGGGCAGAACGAATGCGGTTACGGCGCGGCGCGCGAGGGCCTGATCATCCCGACTCTCGCGAATCTTTGAAACAGCGCCGGCCGGGCCGTTTGCGTCGAAAAATCCTGGTGACATCCGCAAGCCGCCGGGCATCTCCTGTCGAACGATGTCCGTGGAGAAACCGATCGGGAGCCCGCCGCGAGAAGGATGCCAATGAATCATCAGCCGTACGAAACCGATCTGCCTTGTTGGGACGTTGCCGTGATCGGCGGCGGGCCGGCGGGGGCGACCGCAGCAACCTTGCTGGCCGATGCCGGCTATCGAGTCCAGGTGCTCGAAAAGGCGCATCATCCGCGCTTTCATATTGGCGAATCGCTGTTGCCGGCCAACTTGCGGCTGTTCGAGCGGCTTGGCGTCGGCGACGCAGTGCGTGAAATCGGCATGATGAAACCGGCCGCCGAATTCGTGTCGCCGTTTCACGGCCAGCGGCTGCAACGGTTCGCTTTCGCCGATGCATGGGACAAGTCGATGCCGTATGCGTATCAGGTGCGCCGGTCCGAGCTCGACGAAATTCTGCTGCGAAACGCTGCGGCGCACGGCGCGGATGTCGTCGAAGGTTGCCAGGTTCGTGACGTCGAGTTCCTCTCCGACGGCAGCGGCGCGATCCTGCACGCGAAGCACGACGACGGGCGGCCGTACGAGTGCCGCGCCCGTTTCGTGGTCGACGCTTCGGGCCGCGATACGCTGCTCGCGAACCGGTTGCGCACGAAGCAGCGCAACAAGAAACACAACAGCAGTGCGCTGTACGCGCACGTTCGCGGTGCGCAGCGCCACGCCGGGCCGGACGAAGGCAACATCACGGTGTACTGGTTCGAGCACGGCTGGTTCTGGTTCATTCCGCTGGCCGACGGTACGACGAGCATCGGCGCGGTCGTATGGCCTCACTATCTCAAGCGGCGCGCGCCCGGCACGTCGCTCGACGCGTTCTTCCTCGAGACAGTTGCGATGTGCCCCCCGCTCGCGGCGCGGCTCGAGCACGCGCAGCTCGTGACCGACGTGGAAGCGACCGGCAACTTTTCATATTCTGGCGACGTGACGCACGGTCCGAACTTCCTGTTGCTCGGCGATGCATTCGCGTTCATCGATCCGGTGTTCTCGTCGGGCGTGATGCTCGCGATGCAAAGCGCATTCATCGGTGCCGAAACGATCGATACGTGCCTGCGCGATCCGGCGCGAGCCAGTGCCGCGCTCGCCGCATTCGATCGGCGTGTGCGTCACGGGCCGAAGCAATTTTCCTGGTTCATCTACCGGATGACGTCGCCCACGATGCGCAATCTGTTCATGAATCCGCGCAATATGCTTCGCGTGAAAGAGGCGCTGCTTTCCCTGCTCGCCGGCGACATCTTCGGGAATACACCGATCTGGCCGTCGCTGCGCATGTTCAAGATCATCTATTACGTGTCGGCTCTGGTCGATGCGCGCAATTCCCTGCGCGCCTGGCGTGCGCGTCGCCGCATGCTGCGGCAGGCCGACGACGCAAAGACGGTGGCGGGGTAGATCTCTCGATGTCTGTTCCGTTGACGGTCTGCCGCGGCGGCGACGTCGCGCAGCTGCGCGCGACGTTCGTCGACATCGGTGTCGTACTCGACGAGGCCTCGCGGCCGGGCCACGATCGCACGTCGCGACCGGATCAGGCGTGCGCGGTACGCGTGCGCGATCCGTACGGTACATACCTGCCGGCTGCCGGGGATGAGGTGTTCGCGTGAGCGATGCAGGGCAGCCTTCGACGAAGCGTCCCGGCCTCGTTCCTGCGTTGCGCAAGCTCGACGCACTGCGTCAGCACGTCGTTTTCTACACCGGGCTCTTGCTGCTCGCGATCGGTTGCCTTGGCTGGTTGCCGTTTGCGGTCGCGTTGCGCGTGCTGTTGCCGCGGCATGTCGCGCGCACACTCGGACGTGCCTTCATCCAGCATGCGTGGTGGACGTACTTCCGCGTGCTTTCGCTGCTCGGGGCCGCGCGCTTCGATCTGTCCGAACTCGCGACGCTGCGCGGTGCGCCGCCGATGATCCTCGCGCCCAATCATCCGACGCTGATCGATGCAATGCTCGTCGCGTCGCGCGTGCCCCGCCTGTGCTGCGTCATGAAAGGCGACATCGTCGACAACGTGTTTCTGGGAGCCAGCGCGCGCCTGGCCGACTACATCGGGAACGATGCGCCGACGGGAATGATCAAGGCGGCCGTCGCCGATTTGCGGCGCGGCCATCCGCTGCTGCTGTTTCCCGAAGGCACGCGCACGGAATCGGCGACGGTCAATCCGCTCAAGGCGGGCGTCGGACTCGTTGCCGCACGCGCGCGCGTTCCGGTGCAGACGCTCATTGTCGAGGCCGGCTCGCCGTTTCTCTCCAAGGGATGGCCGATCCTTCGCAAGCCCGTGTTGCCGCTCACCTACCGGGTGAGGGTCGGCCGCTGCTTCGCGCCACCGGAACCCAACTCCGATGCGGTGCGCGGTTTCGTTGCGCAGTTGCAGGCGTATTTTCGGGACGAGCTCTCGGACGAATCGCCCCTGAGTTGATCGCCGCCGCATCATCGGCAGTGTGATGCCGATGGTTGCCGCCTCGGCGGCTTCGCGTGTCCGCATCCTGAGCGGCTCCTCAGGCAGGAGCGCGTGCGATGCCGTATGTCGCGCGCCCCATCACCCGTCATCCGCCTTCGCCTGCAAATCCTTCAATCCCTGGATCACGACCAGCAGCGCGCGCCCGTGCTCGTCCGATCCGTCCCACGCGTCGACGATCGCGTCACGTAGCAGGTCGTTATAGCGGCGGCGCGACGGCTCCGTATCGACTCCATAGAAACTGCATAGCTTGGTGAATGGCGCGCTGCGGCGCAGCCGCCGTCCGTTCGATAGCCGCAGGCGCGACACGGTCGGCTGGCTGACCCCGGAAAGTCGCGCTATTTCGCTGGACGAGCGTGTATCTGCCATCAGGCGGCGCAACAGGTCTTGAACGGGAAAATCTTGGTCCGGGGCTTCCATGCGATGCATTATACCTATACAGTTACGGCTATTGAATGGGCTTGCTGTCACCAGCGAGGCTGTATCCCGAGAAAGTTGATGACACTGAAACACCTCCCACCCACGTTCTGCTGGACCAAGATCGGTACCGAGTCCGGCGAGGAACTGCCGACCGTCGTGCTCCGCAAGGAATGGGAGCGCCGGCTCGGGGGCGGACGTTTTCTGTGGGGTATCAATCAGCCGCTCGGCAGCAGCGCGCAAGTCGCCGCGCATCGCACGGGCTCGCTGCTCGCGCTGTTCTCGCCGGTCGCGTCGCGCCCGCGCGCGGGCGAGCGCAAGGACGCGCTGCTGTGGAATGCATGGGTCGACGCCAGTGGCCAGGTGCGGCCGTTGCCGCCGCATACGTTCATCGCCAGCCGCTCGACGTTGCCGTCGGGCCGGCGCCGCGAACAGCACTACGCGCTCGTGTGTGCGTCGTCCACCGCGCTGACGGTCGGCACGCAGTTGCGCGTGTACCCCGATCATCTGCGCAGCGTGAGCACCGGCCAGCCGCTGGGTGCGGCACAGGGTGCGGCCGTGGTCGATTGCGTCGGGCGGGCGAAGGAACAGACGGGCAAGAGCTATCCGCTCGCGCTGTCGGTCGAACTGGAAGCGCCGTATTTCGTGCGGCTCGCGCAGCCGTGCGTGCTGAAGGCGCGCGATCTCGCCGAAGTGAACAAGGCGACGCGCGCGGGTGATTTCGATCGCTTCGTCGAGCTCGTCGCGCGCTTGCGCGGCCGTTCGCCGACGGATGCCGTGCGCGGCGTCACGCGCGATCTGTTCGATGTGCCGCCGATCGAAACGGCGGCCGCGTATGTTGCGCCCACACATGCGGCGCGCTTGCGCAACCGTCCGGCAGCCGAACATCCGCGCGATCTCACTGGCGATCTGTTCGACCTGTCGCCGGGTGAGGCGGCCGCGTTCGCGGGTCTCGCGCATCCGCGCATCGGGCGCGCGTGACGCCAGGCGCGAAGCACGTCGCGCAAGAATTTGTTGCAATCTCGCCGTAGCGGATCGGCGGGCGTAGAGGGACAATCGGCACGAAGCGCGCTGCGCGGCGGCCGATGCGTCGATACTCGATGGGTCGTGGTTCACGCCGCCGACATGCGCACCACGCACACTGAGCGTCGGCGTGCTTCACACTGCAATCCTGAGGGAGGAGTGTCGATGTCGACCCACATCTGTTCGCGGGAAGCGCAGGCCGCGCAACGCTTCGTCGAAGCCACGCGCAACGTCGATCAGGCGTTTCGCGCGGTGCGCGGCGAAAGCGACGACGACGCTTCGTCGGCCGAATACGCACGCGCGATGTCGCGTCTCGATCACGCGCTCGACGAGCTGGCGCGTGCACAGGAATTCTTCGATCGCGTCGTCGGCGCAGGCGCTGCGCACGGCAACTGATCGATTCGTCGCTGCTGGTCTTTTTCGCGCGTCGGGCGACGCGCGTGCCTCTTCATGCCGGGCGTGCCGCTCGGCATGTCAGTTCATCCTCCCGTTCCGATTTCAGACCTGGCGGCCTTCGACCGGATAGCCGGGATCGGTGTAGCCGTGCGTCGATACGTGCCCGGGCGGCACGAGCGCATCGACGAACCGTTCGTCGTCGGGGCCGAGTTCGAGCGTCAGCGCATCGATGTAGCTGTCCCAGTGCGCTTCGGTGCGCGGCCCCGCGATCGTCGAGCTGACGATACGGTTCTTCATCACCCATGCGAGCGCGAACGCGACCGACGTCGTGCCGCGCGCGGCCGCATGCGCAGCCACCTGCTGCGCGATATGCAACGATTCGGGCCGCCATTCCGTTTGCTGGATGCGCCGGTCGCCGCGGCCTGCGCGCGAATCGGCGGGCGGTTGCGCATCCATCGCGTATTTGCCGGTCAGCACGCCGCGCGCGAGCGGGCTGTACGGCACGACGCCGATCCCGTATTGCGCGGCGGCCGGAAGCTGTTCGACCTCGGCCGTGCGATCGACGAGGTTGTACAGCGGCTCGCTCGCGACCGGACGATCGATGCCGAGCTGATCCGCGAGTCGCACGATCTCTGCGATGCGCCAGCCCTTGAAATTCGACAGTCCGAAGTAACGGACCTTGCCCTGCCGGATCAGGTCGGCGATCGCGCGCATGCCTTCGTCGAGCGGCGCGTCGGTCAGCGCGCGATGGAAATAGAGGATGTCGATGTAATCGGTACCGAGCCGCTTCAGGCTCGCGTCGACCGATTCGACGATCCATTTCCTCGACTGGCCCTGACGGTTCGGCCCGGCGTCCGGCCCGCCCGGATAGCCGAACTTCGTCGCGACGACCCAGCTGTCGCGACGCGGCGCGATCGCGCGGCCGACGACCTGTTCCGAGCGGCCGGCGTGATAGACGTCGGCGGTGTCGATGAAATTGATGCCCTGGTCGAATGCCTTGTCGATGATGCGCGCTGACGTTGCTTCGTCGGTCTCGCCGCCGAACATCATTGCGCCGAGACACAGCGGCGACACCTTCAGCGCGCTGCGCCCGAGATAGCGGTAATCCATGTGAGGCTCCATGCAGGCGTGCGCCCGCCGGTTGAATGAAGGGCCGCGCTCAAACGCCGGCCTCGTCGAACACGCGTTTCGCGATCGGCAGCGCCGAGCTTGCGGTCGGCCAGCCCGAGTAGAAGGCGAGGTGCGTGATCGCCTCGATCAGCTCGTCGCGCGTGAGGCCGTTGTCGAGCGCTTTCTTCAGGTGGAACGGCAGTTCGTTCACGCGATACAGCGACACGAGGCTGGCGACCGTGACGAGGCTGCGGTCGCGCGGCGACAGGCCGGCGCGCTGCCAGACGTCGCCGAACAGCACGTTGTCGGTGTAGTCGGCAAGCGCCGGCGCGATCGCGCCGAATGCCTTGTGCGCGGGGGAAGTCGGTTCGGACATCGAGGGCTCCGGAGAACGTGGGGAACACCGACGATGGTAGTCACCGATACGCCTATCGATAATCCCCAACAATTCGCATGCACTTATCGACCGGATTCATGAATCGCGGCGGTGGGCGGTGCCTGCGGTTCAGCCGGGGCCGGCTCAGGCGCGCATTCGCAGCGCCTCGACGATCACCGCGAGCGCACGCGACGACTGCCGCCGGCTCGCGTAATACAGGTGATGGCCGGGGAACGTCGGGCACCAGTCGTCGAGCACGCTGTGGAGGCGGCCGGCTTCGACATGCGGCGCCGCGAGTTCGGCGGGCACGTATGCGAGCCCGTAGCCCGCGAGCGCCGCGTCGAGCATTTCGTACGTGCCGTTGAACGTGACCTGCCCGTCGACGCGCACCTGTAGCGACTCGTCGCCGCGTGCGAGTTCCCATGCATACAGCGCGCCGTGCGTCGGCAGGCGCAGGTTGATGCAGTCGTGCGTGACGAGATCCTGTGGCGTGTCGGGCCGCGCGCGTTCCGCGAAATACGCGGGCGCGCCGACGATCGCCATCTTCAGGTCGGGCGAGATGCGCACGGCGATCATGTCCTTCGCGACCTGGTCGCCGAGCCGCACGCCGATGTCGAAGCGTTCCGCGACGATGTCGGACAGCCCGTAGTCGGTCACGAACTCCACCTTCAGGTCGCGATAGTCGCGCAGCATCGGCGCGAGCTTCGGCCACAGCAGCGTGCGGATCACATAGTCGGTCGCGTTGATGCGCACGGTGCCGGCCGGCTTGTCGCGCAGCTCCGCGAGCGCCGACAGCTCGGCCTCGATTTCGTCGAAGCGCGGCGCGAGGTTTTGCAGCAGGCGTTCGCCGGCTTCGGTCGGCGCGACGCTGCGCGTCGTGCGCGTGAGCAGCCGCACGCCGAGGCGCGTTTCGAGCGAACGGATCGTATGACTGAGCGCCGATTGCGACACGCCGAGCTGGGCGGCCGCACGCGTGAAGCTGCGCTCGCGCGCGACGGCGATGAAGGCGAGCAGGTCCGCAAAGTTGTCGCGCGGCATGGAAGGAGTCGGGTGGTCGATGCCAGCGCATCGTACCACCGCGTTCAGCGGGCCGCGCGGCGGCGCGGCGCGTGCGTCAGCCCGCGCGCGTCATGCCCGGCGCAGCGGGCGCGGGGCGGTACGCATAGCCGCGATGCTGGAACGAGGACGCGAAGAACCGCATCTGGTAGCGGATCGCATTCGACCAGTAATCCCACGTATGACCGCCGGGCCGTTCCGTGTAGTCATGCGGCACGCCGAGCGCGACGAGCCGTTCGTGCAGCGTGCGGTTCGAGCCGACGAACGAATCGTCGCGGCCGCAATCGATCGTCAGGTCGAGATGCGCGCGCACGAACGCACGCGCGCTTTCGACGATTACGTTGCGGTTCCAGAACGACGGATGGCGGCCGGGATCGCCGAACACGTGGTCGATGCCGGGCTCGTCCTCGCAGCAGCGCGGATCGACTGCACCGCTGATGCTGCCGACCGCGCCGAACGTGTCGGGCCGGTCGAGCGCGATGCGCAGCGCGCCGAAGCCGCCCATGCTGAGCCCGGTGATCGCGCGCGCATGCTGGGTCGCGATCGTGCGGAAATGCAGGTCGACATAGGACACGACTTCATCGCCGATGAAGGTTTCGTAGCGGCTGCCCGAATCGAACGGGCTGTCGATGTACCAGCTTTCGTGTCCGCCGTCGGGCATCACGAGGATCACGTGATAGCGGTCGGCCAGCGCGGCGATGCGCGTGTTCGACGTCCAGTCGGTATGGTCGCCGCCCGAGCCGTGCAGCAGATAGACGACCGGATAGCGTTCGTCGCCGCGGTTGCCGCGCGCGTAATCGTCGGGCAGCACGACGGTCGCCTTGAGCGTCTCGCTCATCGCGGCGCTCGGGATCGCGACGACCCGGGCATGGAACGCGAAGGCAGGGCTCGTGACGGCGATCAGCAGAAGCAGCCAGAAGGTACGTGCCAGGTTCATAGATCCTCGCATGTGTCGACCCAGTCCGGCGCCGGGCGCCGGGAAAACCCTGTTCCGGCGACTCTAGCAACCGCGCCTTTCAACCATATTTCGGCGAATCCTACGGGTTGTCAGGGAGGCGGCGCGCATGCAATGCGCTCGATGGCCGCGCGGAACGCGTCGGGTCGTTCGGCCGGGATCAGGTGCCCGCAGCGATCGATGGTCTCGAAACCGGCGCAGCGCGCGAGCGCCCAGTCGGGCACATGCCAGCCTGCACGTGAGCGTTCGCCCGCGACCAGCCAGACGGGGTGGCGCTCGAACACCTTCTCGAGCACAGGCAGGTAGCCCGCGTCGCCCGTCGTCGCGACCACCGAGCGGCCCATCGCGCGCAGCGTCGATGCCGGCTGATGCGCGAGCCAGCGGCGTGCGTCGTCGAGCTGGCCCGGCGATGGTGCGTCGATCGCGTCGCGCAGCCAGTCGAGCGGGGCCGCGCGCAGGCCGTTCAGCATTGCATCGGCTTCGCCGGGTGTCATGTGACCGACCGATGCCGACCAGAACGCATCGTCGAGCGTGAAATTGCCTTCGACGTTGACGACACGCCGCACGCGTTCGGGGTGCGCATGCGCGAACAGCATCGCGATTGCGCCGCCGACCGAGTGGCCGACGATATCGACCAGCTGCGCGCCGAAATGCGCGTCGACGGTTTGGCGCACGTGCTCGACCTGCGCGTCGAGCGAGATCGCATCGAACGGCACCGCGCGATGCGCGCCGTAGCCGAGCAGGTCGGGGCAAAGATGCGGGCCGTTCCAGTCGCGTACGTCGAACGTACCGATGAAACCGTGAACGAAGACGACGGGCGTGGGTCGGGTCATTCTGCGGCTACGGAGGGCAGGGGCGGCAACTCGAGTTCGGCGAGCAGTTCGTCGAGTTCGAGCACGTGCGTGCGGTCGTGATCGAGCAGTTCGCGCACGAGTTCGTCGAGCGACATGCGGCGGATGCCGTCGCGCAGCCCGCAACGTGCGAGTTGCGCCGGTTCCAGCGCGGCCGCGGTGGCGCACAGCGCGGTGCGGCCGGTGCGGAACGCCGCGACGGCGCGGTCGAGCGGCCGGGAGAGGTAGTCACGTTGCGCGGCGAGCACGGTACCGTCGACGGATGCGATCACCGGCAACTCCGCCGTGCGCACGGCGTCGATGCGTTCGGCGAACACCGCGTCGAGATCGCGCAGGTGGCACGCATGTTCGACGAGCGAGAAGCCGGTGCCGGCCGGGCGGCGCGTGGCCAGCGCGGCCGGCACATGCGCGGCATACGCGGCGAGCCGCCCGGGCATGCGCGCCAGCGCGGCGACGACGTCGGCGACCGGCAGCCGGTGCGGAAACGGGCTGAACACCGCGCCATAGCTGAACAGCACACCGCCGAGCCGCCCGCGCGCCTGCACGACCTCGTGACAGTGGCGGCGCATGACTTCCGCGACCATCGCGCCGCAGAACTGGCGGGCCGTCGTGTCGGCTTCGATTTCGGGGAATTTGTGCGCGATCTCGTCCTGGATCGCGCCGATCGCGGCCACGCCGACGCGCGACAGCGCCGCGAATTCCGGATAGCGCTCGGGCTGTGCGATCAGCGCCTCGAGCTGGGCGCCGAGTTCGGTCGTGCGGAAACGGTCGAAACGGGAATGCATGGCGGACAGGCCCTGACGAGTAACGTATCAAAACGATACGTTACGGGGTGGGCGCTCGTCAACCGGCTTGTCCAGGCGGGCGCGAGGTTCACGCCCGCCCGCCGCTCACGACTTCTGCCGGGCGTCGACTTCCGCGCGCATACGCGCTTCCTGATCCTTCAGCTCGGGCGTAAAGGCGTCGCCGAAATCCGCGGCTTCGAACAGCGGGCGGATCTCGATGTCGGAGTCGCCCGGCATCGGGTTCGGGCAGCGCTTCACCCATTCGACGGCTTCTTCCATCGATTTCACCTGCCACAGCCAGTAGCCGGCAACGAGCTCCTTCGTTTCGGCGAACGGGCCGTCGATGACGGCGCGGTTCTTGCCGGAGAAATGCACGCGCTTGCCGTGACTGCTCGGGCGCAGCCCGTCGGCGTCGAGCAGGATGCCGGCTTTTACCAGTTCCTCGTTGAAACGGCCCATTTCGGCCATGCTTTCGGTGTCGGGCAAGCGGCCGGATTCGGAATCGGCGGTGGCTTTGACGATGACCATGACGCGCATTGTCGTATCTCCTGAAAAATGAACGGGGGAACCCGCCGACTGTATCGACGGCAAAAAAGATCGGTTACGACAACACGACGTACGAGAATGACGGGAATCGACATCGTGCACGAAGAATTTTCGATGACAGGCCGGCCGGCGGGCGCCGCCGCGGAGCGCGCCGCCAAAACTGGTATGCTGATCCTCACCACGTTGACGCGGAGGGCGCCATGGCTGCTAAGGAAGTCTCGAAGAAGAAGTACCTGAAGATCCTGAACAAGCGCCTGCGCGCGGAACCGGCAGCGCCGGCCGGCGCGTCGTTTGTGTTTTTCCCGCTGGGCGCGAAGGCGAAGAACGCGACGGGTGTCGTGTCCGGCGACACGCGCAGCAAGGGCGAACTGGCCGTGATGGCCGCGGTCCAGCGCAAGGCGGCCGAAGAGTTCGTCGTCGCCGGCGCCTGACCGGCACCGGCTGAACCTCCATTGGATTGCCGCCTCCGCGGCTTGCGCGGCGGCGGCTTCGCAGTGCGCGATCGCACCGTCCGCGCTCGCCGCGACGGATTGAACGAGGGCCGCGCGTGAACCGGTGTGTCGATGCCGTCTAGCAGCGTCGCTCCGGATCCGAAGCCTTTCAGTTTGCGTAGCGGCCGCCGGGAACGGCGCTGAACGCGCTCCCGGCCTGACAGCCAACCCGACGGTCAGGACAGCTTGTCCGCTGCCGTCGCCGGATACCGGCCGTTGCCGCCCGTCTCGTCGCCTGCCGCCAGTTGCTCCAGCGCGAGGCCCTTCGTCTCGATCCCGAGTGTCCACACGGCGATTGCCGCCGCGATGAACGACAGCGCGCCGAGCGTGAACACGCCGCCCTGGCCGAACACCGGCAGCACGACGCCGACCACGTAAGGCCCGATCAGCGAACCGACGCGCCCGATCGCCGATGCGAAGCCCGAGCCCGTCGCGCGTGCGCCGGTGCCGTACAGCTCGGGCGTGTACGTGTACAGCGCGGCCCACATCCCGAACAGGAAGAACTGCATCGCGAGGCCCGTGACGATCAGCAGCGTCGTGCTGCCGCCGTACAGCGCGCTCTGGCCATAGGCGTATGCCATCGCACCGCCGCCGATCAGCGATGCGATACAGGTCGGCTTGCGACCCCAGCGTTCGACGAGCCACGCGGCGCACAGGAAGCCCGGCACGCCGCCGAGCGAGATCAGCACCGTGTAGAACACCGATTTCGTGACTTCGAAGCCGGCCTGCTGCAGCAGCGCGCCGAGCCACGACGTGAGGCCGTAGAAGCCGAGCAGCGCGAAGAACCACAGCAGCCACACCATCACCGTGCGGCGACGGTACACGCCGCTCCAGATCTCGCGCAGCGCGCCTTGGCCGCGTGCCGCAACCGGCTCCGCGAGCCGCGACGGCGGCGGCAGCGTCGTGACGCCGGCCGAGCGCATCACCTTCGCCTCGATCGTGTGCATCACCGAGTCGGCTTCCGCGTGCCGGCCCGCATGTTCGAGCCAGCGCGGCGATTCCGGCACGATGCGGCGCACGACGAGCACGAACACCGCGGGAATCGCGAGCAGCGCGAACACGGTGCGCCAGCCGAATTGCGGCAGCACGAAGTACGCGACGACGCCGGCCGTGATGAAGCCGAGCGGCCAGAAGCCGTCCATCAGCGCGATCAGGCGGCCGCGCTTCTCGGTCGGCACGAATTCGGACAAGAGCGTCTGCGCGACCGGGAATTCCATCCCCATCCCGATGCCGAGCAGCACGCGGTAGACGATCAGCGCGTCGACGCTCTGCGCGGTCGAGCACAGGTACGACGCGGCACCCCACAGCACCATGCTCCACTGGAACACCGGCCGGCGGCCGAAGCGGTCGGCGAGCAGGCCGGCGACGGCCGCGCCGAGCACCATCCCGAAGAAGCTTGCGCTCGCGACGAGGCCGGCGGCCGCGGTCGACAGCCCGAACTCCTTGCGGATCGAGCCGAGCACGAACGTCATCGTGCCGAGGTCGACCGAGTCGAAGAAGAACGCGATCGCGATGATGAAGAAGATGCGCTTGTGATAACCGGAGAACGGCAGGCGTTCGAGCCGGGCAGCGGCGGAGGCGGGAGCGGTGGCGGCGGGCATGGCGTCCTCTGAAATGAAAAAGGGGCCGCGCAGCGCATGCTCCAGGGCCCCGATGCTTCACATTCAGTAGACGCGACTACAAACTGCCGCATCAGAGGAAAAGCGCCGCCTGCTTGCTCAAATGCGTCATCGGCAGGCGGCGCGTGCCACGTCAGTTCTTCAGCTTGTAGCCGGTGCGGAACATCCACGCGACGATCGCGAGCAGGATCACGAGGAACAGCCCGGTGGCGGCGAGGCTGATCCACACGTGCACGTCGGCGATCCCGTAGAACGACCAGCGGAAGCCGCTGATCAGGTAGACGATCGGGTTGAACAGCGTGATCACGCGCCACGCGGGCGGCAGCATGTCGACCGAGTAGAAGCTGCCGCCGAGGAACGTGAGCGGCGTGATGATCAGCAGCGGCACGAGCTGCAGCTTCTCGAAGCTGTCGGCCCAAATGCCGATCACGAAGCCGAACAGGCTGAAGGTGATCGCCGTCAGCACGAGGAATAGCACCATCCAGAACGGATGCAGGATGTGCAGCGGCACGAACAGGCCGGCCGTGGCGAGGATGATCACGCCGAGCAGCATCGACTTTGACGCGGCCGCGCCGACGTAAGCGATCACGATCTCCCAGTACGACACCGGCGCGGACAGGATCTCGTAGATCGTGCCGGTGAAGCGCGGGAAGTAGATGCCGAACGACGCGTTCGAGATGCTCTGCGACAGCAGCGACAGCATCACGAGGCCCGGCACGATGAACGACCCGTAGCCGATGCCGTTCACGTCGCTGATGCGCGAGCCGATCGCGGAGCCGAACACGACGAAATACAGCGACGTCGAAATCACCGGCGCGATGATGCTCTGCATCAGCGTGCGGCGCGTGCGGGCCATTTCTGCGCGGTAGATCGCACGGATTCCATGCCAGTTCATGCGTCAGGCTCCTTGCACGCCGTTGCGGCGGTTGTCGATCAGGCTGACGAAAATGTCCTCGAGCGAGCTCTGCGTCGTGTGCAGGTCGCGGAAGCCGATGCCGGCCGAGCCGAGCGCGTTGATCAGCTTCGCGATGCTCGCGTCGTCGCGCTGCGAGTCGTACGTATAGACGAGCGCGGCGCCGTCGTCCGCGCGTTCGAGCCCGAACGGTGCGAGCGCGGGCGGCACGTCCTCGAGCGGGTGCTCGAGCTGCACGGTCAGCTGCTTCTTGCCGAGCTTGCGCATCAGTTCGCGCTTTTCCTCGACGAGCACGAGCTCGCCGCCGAGGATGATGCCGATCCGGTCGGCCATCTCTTCGGCTTCCTCGATGTAGTGCGTGGTCAGCAGGATCGTCACGCCGCTTTCGCGCAGCGAATCGACGAGCTTCCACATGTCGCGGCGCAGCTCGACGTCGACGCCGGCCGTCGGCTCGTCGAGGAACAGGATGCGGGGCTCGTGCGACAGCGCCTTCGCGATCATCACGCGGCGCTTCATGCCGCCCGACAGCGTCATCAGCTTGTTGTCGCGCTTGTCCCACAGCGACAGCGCCTTCAGCGTCTTCTCGATGTACGCGGGATCGGGCGCCTTGCCGAACAGGCCGCGGCTGAACGACACGGTCGCCCAGACGGTTTCGAACGCGTCCGTGGTCAGCTCCTGCGGCACGAGCCCGATCATTTCGCGCGCTGCGCGGTATTGATCGCGGATGTCGTGGCCGCCGACCGTCACGCGGCCTTCGGTCGGCGTGACGATGCCGCAGATCGAGCCGATCAGCGTCGTCTTGCCGGCGCCGTTCGGCCCGAGCAGAGCGAAGATCTCGCCGGGGCGGATGTCGAGGGTCACGTGCTTCAGCGCCTGGAAGCCGGACGCATAAGTCTTGGAGAGGTCGGAGACGGAAAGGATCGGTTGCATGCTCACGGATGGCACGGCCGGCCGGCGCGACGCGGTGTGCCGCGCGTGCCCGGTGTCGCCGCCGCTGCGAAGCGGACGGGATCGGGGACGGCATGGCGAACGGGCGTCATGTCGAACGGCGTTGTGGTGCGGGATCGCGGGACCGCCATATTAGCAATCGATAGATCGAAATGCATTCTCATGGAAAAGGCGCGCATTGCCGGTGCCGGATTTGCATGAATTGCGCGCGCAACGGTCAATAAAGATTGGTTTTATTTGAACTGTGCGAACAATTCCGGGCATTTTCCGCAAATCGGGCCGTGACCGCGATTCCACACGTGTGGCCGGCCGACTGTGCTGCCCGAAGGCCCTTGCGCCGTACCGGGACGGCACGCGGCGCGCTCGCGATAATGCGTTCCTTTCATCGTTCACGGAGCGGGGCGCATGTCTTTGATCGATTTCAAATCCGTGGCGGACGCCCAGGCCGCCGCATGGAAATCCACGATCGTCGGCGAGGTCGGGCCGGCCCGGATCAAGGTGCTACGCATGGATGCGCAGCCCTACGAGGCGGAAGTGCACGACTACAACGAGGGGCTGCTGGTGCTCGACGGCACGCTGATGCTCGAGGTCGAGGCGGAAACGGTCGTGGTCGGGGCCGGACAGATGTATCTCGCGCGTGCCGGCACCCGTCACGCGGTGCTGCCCGGCAGCCACGGCACGCTCGCGATCATCGACGTGTAAGGTTGCGCTGCAACATGCGCGACAGCCGCTGAAGGCCGTCCGGCCTGGCTTGGCGCGGATTGACGGCCGCCGTTCAAACGCGTGTTCCATGGGCCCGGTATTTGTCTGAGCAAATAAAATGAAGGCTGTTTGAAAATCTGTCAAATACCGTGTAAACGCTAGGATCGCGCGGTTTCATTCGTTTGGAACTCTGCATCCATTTACTTGTTTGAATGGTCCGATCATAGTCTCGACAAACGACGCATCACGATAACGAATCAAGCGTACGGATGGAGACCACACCATGAGACGCCTATCCGCGGGGCCAGCCGGACTGCCGTTTCCCGATTTTTCGCTGAATGCAGGCGCGACGCAGGTCGCTTGCCTGCGTCGTCACCTCGCCGTGTAGCGGCGAACCACTTTCCGTTTCGATCGTTCCGACGGCGCCGTGCCGCATGACGGCGCTGCGGGAGCGCGCTCGTCTGCCGCCGCGGCATGTGCCGCATCTGCCTGACCGGCATCGCGGCCGTCTTGCGCGCACTGTCATGCGCCGCGCATTCGTGCGGCGGCGCGATACCAACCGGCGGGCCATGCAGCCTGGCCGGACGAGACTTGTCGTACCTGAAAAGGAGGGGTTGATGATTTGCATTCCTGAATGGCGGAAAGCGATTCTGTCGTGCGCGGTAGTCGCTTTGCCGTTCGTCGCCGGTTGCGGCGGCGGCGACGATCCGGGGCCGATCAACGTACCGCAGTGCTCGGGCAGCGCATGCGGGCCGAGCGGCTCCGAAACGACGCCGCCGGTCGTGACGAAGCTGTGTCCGGACGCGCTCGATTACACGACGACGTATACGGGCGGTTCCGGCAGCGGCGAGTATGTGAAGGTGAAGTTCGACACGACGAAGCTCACCTATCAGATGCAGTTCCTCGAATCGTCGGTGCCGACGTCGGCAGGGCAAGTCAACAATACCCGTGCGGGCCTGACGATCAGCGGCGCATTCCATCATCCGACCACGCTCCCGACCGCCGAGCAGAACCGCTGCGCGTTCGTGCTCGACAGCGGCGCGACGAGCGACGGCGCGTATTCGGTGACGATCAATCGTGCCGATCCGCCGATGCTGTTCGTCGGCAATGGTGTCGTGGGCGGCGGGATTCCGGGGGCGACGATTGCGTTCGCCGGGATCGAACCGTTCCCGGGCTTCGTGCTTGGCGTCGTGCCGTCGCGCACGTTCGATTTCTACCCGTTCATCGGCTTCACCCAAACGGAAACCGATTTCACCAAGGTCGCGGGCAACTACAACGAAGTGGGGATTCACCTGTCGCCTGTCGGCGGCAGCGCCCAGAGCAGTGCCGGGGCGGCCGGCTGGGAGCCCGACGTCGTCAACTGGAACCAGACCTTCAATGCGGACGGTTCGTGCACGATCACGCCGAATAGCGATTACTCGTGCCAGACTACCGGATCGCCGTGGACATTGCGCAAGAACGCGGACGGATCGGCCGACAACGTGTTCGTGAGCAACGCGGTGCCGAACCAGTTCGGTACGGTCGTGTATCCGGTGGCTGGGCAGGCACCGGGCATCGTGATCGCGACGCCGAGCCAGGCGAAGGGGATCATGATCGTCGGCAAGCTGAACGGTGTGCGGGTGCCGATCGTGATTCGGGTCGGTTACACGCATGTCGATTCGAGCAATGCGCTCGCATCGGTCGCCGATGCCGAAGTCGGGATCTCGATGCTCTCGTCGACGACCGCCATCGCGGCCAACTCGTTGAAGGGCGG
>STHD01003183.1:0-23870 GCA_016170015.1 Anopheles longipalpis | reverse complement strand
ACCCGGTCCGGCCGTGTGGACCGGCGCCGTTTATCGCATACCATCGGGCCGCAAAATGTTTGCTAGAAACCTTTAATTACCAAACGCATGTTTAAGGGCAAAGCTAGGTTTGCCGGGTAAGCTAGTTGGAGTATATATTTAACATATCCTCCTTTGCATTATCGATACTTGTGGTGGAGTTCGATTCCAAACATTACAGTCTTATTAAACAAAACTGCTGTAAAAATAGTGCTAAAAGCATTAAGTTCTTTGTTTGATACCCCATTAAGTATAACTTGCACTTTTTCTTAGCAAGGAAATGACAGACCAATTCATAAAACCCGTGCTCAGGTGTACTTTTTGGGAAAAAACCATTCTTGCTTCAGAGCTTTTATGTCGTGACCACCGTCTCTTTGCATTAGACGTTTGCAGAGTATCTGAATCGCATTCGATCTCTCCTTGAATTTCCATTGTTCACTACAATCGTTCTTGATTCTCTGCAAATCGATGATTCTCTGGATTAGATTGGGCCTACGTCTTGGACCAACCATGCTTGAATTTAAGCAAAATCCATCTCGATACCAGATCTATGAGGATCAGCAGTAGTTCGCCTCATGATTAATTTGAAATTGTGCAAAACAAATTATTTGTCTGCTTGATTTCCTTGGAGAGTAAGCTAAAAGGAAGGAATTTCGATCTGTGTAATTTCTTCTTCATTAGAAGATTTTTGCAAAGGAACCAAACTATTGGTATCAACAACAGCCTCGGTGGAATAGGGAATTCTCTCTCTCAGTTGACGGAATACCATGCAACAACACGTCCAAATTTACACCTGCGATAAGGATCGGAGGAGAATACGTATCCTCAGCTATATAATTTTTGTATATTTAATAATATAATGCACCCGTTACAATTAAAAGTAAAAGCACACTTACTGATGCGTAGTTACGTTGAAAAACAGATGACTGTACTGGGGTGCCGAATCTTCCGGACCATGCGGTGCCGGGAAACTCATCGCTAGCAGTACCGGTTTCCGATGATTCTGGTGCTTCGATTGTCGTAGAAAGGCGATCGAATCGTTCGCTATAAGATCGGGATAGTAATCCTTCGCATAATCGAACCCATGCTTTATTTTCTGCCCGTTCATGTTGATGCTGTAGTTGTAGTACTTGGAGTTCATAATTAGTCCGCCCCATTCGCGCCAACCCGGCGGTATGTAGGAGCCGTTGTACTTGTTCAGATACTTCCCAAAGTACCCGGTACGATAGCCAGCGTTCGAGAGGTATGTCGCAAACGAACGCGTCTCGTACGTAGTCTGCCAGGTTGTGCTAGAGCAGTTATCGTTGTTCGTGAACACCATGTGATTGTGTACGTACATGCCGGTCAAGATGGACGAACGTGCCGGACAGCACATCGGGGTAGTGGTGTAAGCATGCCGAAACTCGGCACCACCATCTCGCAACAGACGCAATGTACGGGGCATGAAGTTCAGCGATCCAAGCTCCACATCCTGATCGTCGGTGAGGATCAGGATGATGTTCGGTTTGCGTTCGCGCGTTTGTCTTAGATCGGCCAGTGGTAGCTGTCCGACGGTATCCTGTGCCAGCAGATTGCCCGTCACACTACTCGTACCACTCTTCTTTACCCGGCCGCGCCCATCCTGTGGTGCACGGACGCGACGATTCTTTGTCACCCGATACTGGTGATGGCGTCGTCGGCCATTGTTGTGCCCGGCCCGATGTCCATTGCGACGCTGCTGTTGTGCATGCTCCGGGTACTGATAGTTTGGCCAATCCGATTGAACGTCACGGTGGGCCACACTGCCGGCAGCACCCGTTTCGCTCTCCTCGTGACTAGCGGCTTCCACTGTAAATGTAGCTAGCAATATAAGCACAAAGGAACAAATCCCTAGCGCCATACTGATGTGACCAATTCTTGTGCCATGGTTCATTTTTAACACTAATGATTTACAATATAACATCATCATCACAAAACGATTGATTGAAACTTTCGCATCCCACACACGCGCGGAAGTACTTGAACGAAGCAGGAAGTAAACTGATTGGTTTGACTATCCAATGCAGCACCACACACAATTATCACAGTTCAATACTTTGGAGTAATTCACGATCACCAATATCTTAGGATACGTCGTGCACCATAAGCATGGGGTTTACTTTCCCGATCACTTGCTGGGATGTATACCACTGTAAAGTTATCTCTTTCTTTACCACTATCATGGCCTTTTAGTTTTGGTCCTCTTCAAAATCTGCCCAAAAAGAGACGTGCAGCTGTCGTGCAAATGCTATCACACTTTCACCGCTCATTTTCTACACTCACCACGTGGGATTGACGAACAGCATATGCTGCACGATCAATTCAACCTCTTCTGCACGATCACGCGCTCGTTAACTGGTTCGCTTCACGTCGTTTTACACATTTTACAGCTAATTACGTTCATAAAACAACCGATTGTAGAACTGATTTATGGCACACAGTACGCAGCAAACGGTTGGTGGAGCTTATGCTGCCTTGCTGATGCACTTCTTTGGGAACAAGGTTTCAGTTCACTGCTATTTACCAGTGTATCATCTTCCTTTCATCGCGTTCTGGCCACTGGATGATCGTTTCACCAACTAACACCAACGGCATGCAACACCAAAGTTATCTGCTGGCCGTGCTTCCTCACACTGGTGTTGTCGCTCGATTTTCCGAGGTGAATGATCGCGTACTCGTGGATATAATAGCGATGAATGCGTAAAAACTCCCAACATTTCCTTCACCAGCGCGACTCGTTTAAGCACAGCTCCCGTTTTGGTTGGCTAATCCGCACACTCGCTCCGCACAGACTGGATCGATCTCTAATGAGTGTGACCTACGCTGGCGGCGGCAATGGATCCGGGATGGTTCGTTCGTTTTTCACTCCCCATCGGTACACACCCAGACGGCACGGTGACGATCCGCTGGTACCCTAAAGAGGAAATGGGAAAGAAAACAAAGGGAAAAGGTACAATATGATTAATGTTCTGCTAATTTTGCACATGTTGCAAATTCACCAGTCTTCGGAACCCCGATATAAACGTCACGTTTGGTCGCCACCTAAGCAAACGGCAACCAACGGTGGCTGATAATGGTTGTGCAACCAGAAAGGAGGAACGTGAACGGTGAGAAGGACGAAATGAACTGTGATGATTTATTTCTACCGTAGCTTCTAGTTTATACCACGCCGACAAAGTGCAATTATACGAAGCGCAACGTAAAATAAAATCATTGCGAAAAAATTGAAAAAAAAACAACAGAGGAAAACTTTTATGTACGGCCATTTGCATACCTTACAGGCGCAATAAGGCGCTAGCATCAAGCATTAACTCGCGAGCCTACGGTGTGATTGTTTTATTGCCACATAACGTACTGTTAATAAATGGAAAAGAAAAAGACATTTTCCGTTAAAAGTCAAAGCATTAGCAGCTATTGCACACCAAGCTTTGGAACACATCTTCACTAAAAGACCGCATTTCAGCAAAACAACTAAAGATGCCGGTATTGAATCGAATATCAAAAAGACTCTTATTTCGTTTTGGGCAAACCATTTCTCGCCATACCGGAGATTGGATGAAAGGAATCGTGCCCGTACGAAACCATCTGCTAATTACCCTCGAAGGTGTTTGCGTTGCGAGACACCGGCTGACCGCGGAATCGTCGGCGCCAGTCAGCAGCACCGAGTTCCCGGATGCTTGCATTCCGTAACGACTACGACGACGACGACGACGACGGTGGTAAAGAATAATAAATGGCAAAGGGCACACACAGTGGGTAATAAAAATTCGCATTACAACGTAATAGCGCAGCGATTAAATTACCGAAAAAGAACTTCACCAACTCTTCGCACAACCTGCAGGACGGTTAGCAAAGGTAGGAACGAAATAAAAACCTTCCGTTTTCCGTTCAAAAATGGTTTGGCGATGGGATGGCGACTCGTTCCATGCTTTGCCGGACACGTTAAGCCTGAAATTAATAACAGGTGAATTTATGTCGATGTTCGAACAGTTCTGCACACCTTTCTAGTACGCCTCCCCCTCCCGGAGGGGACTGAAGAAAGAACACGAAAAGAACTGTACCACAGTTCGATTGTAAGAACAGTCGATGGTGCAAAAGTCGAACGGTCGAACACCTGAGTGCGTGTGGCCGAAGAACAACCACAAGAGCAAAGAAACGAACACAAAAAAATTGGCACAGATTAAACAAGATTGACGTAATGAAACCATTAAGAGAAAATGGAATGCTTGAAGTAGTAAAACCCGGGGGGGAGGTAGCGAAACAACAACAAAAAACCAACAGCCTAAAAGGCAGAAGAAAGCAAACGCGTGCTTCAGGTGGATTAAATTCGGTGATGGAATCATCTTAGCCATAGTGAAAAGGAAGAAAGAAAGAAAAAACGAAAGTTTGTACAGGATCGACTTCTCGAGCCCAACCGAATTGGATGAGAAATTCATACCGGAAGGACGATACAAATTTGCAACACCTTTTTTTTTCAACCACTAATGGAGTTTCGGGTATAGATTAGAATGAGAGTCATTTATGGTCAAAAGCTCTCAACTATTTCGTAGCACAATTTAGTAGATTTTTTTTGTCATGTTGAAGAGAACTAATTTTCAATTAAAGAACTTTTCGTGTGATAGTTAAAACCGATCAATAATATTTTGATTTTTGATCACATTTATGCTACAAAACTATATTTAAATTAAAGCCAATTTTAATACAAAATTAAAAAATAATTTAAAGTTCGTGGTTTGTCATTACTTCCTTTTTCTTATCAAAACTATCTGCTAAAAATAACCTTAACAAATACACGCTCCTTTAACCATTTGCCTATCACTTTTCTACTTCTGTTTGCTTCTGAAAACAAACTAAATTAATTTTCAATTTCCTCGTCGACCGTATTTGCTTCCACCACAACGACACCGACAGCAAACCAGCATCCTGTGTCAAGTGTGCTGTTACCTAATGAAATTGCCACCCAGCTTTTACCGACCCATCGAATGGCTGGATGAATCAGACGAACCGTATGCCGAAAGTGATACTTTGCCTTCTCATGCTTTCGGGAAGGGAGTGGAAGCAAAATTCACCCTTTGGCCCGCAGGTAATCCTCCAAACATCCAAAAACCCAAACTGTTGTTCGACGATGAAGCTGCAAAGATGCAGATCAATGGACGTAAGGTTCAAAACGGAAACTTCATACGTAGCCGTTCGGGCAAGCAATGGAAGAAACGGAACGGTTTCAATTAATCGACTACTAAAATGCAAACCCCCCAGGGAGGGACGAATATTGACCGTCGAGCATTTTTTTGTTGTTGTTTTTATGCTTTTATGTTATTCGTTCGTATTTGTCCACTGGACAGGATAATGTATCCGGACATCCGAACGAATTGGGATAACTTTGCCGGGGTTTTGCACATTTCGTTAGCTGTGCTATCTGAAAAGTGTTAAATCGAGCGTACGGAAGTCCATTAAGGGGCCCCATCCCAGGGTTTGGTCCGTTCAGCAGTGGCAGGTGGAACAAGGCAAACCAACAGGTTCAACGCTATTCGTTGCAACAGGGGCGAATATTTTCCGGTGTCAGTTGCACAACTTGCCGGCAACATAAAGACGCCCCACAGTGGCGTAAATGAACCAGCCGAAGGTACAGCAGCTCACGGTAAAGGATAAGGAACGCAACTAAAAGTTAAGAGATGGCCAATGTGAAACCTGCAGTTGACCGGTTGGCAACGGAAGATGGAACGCATGGGCATGGTAGAGAAGAGGCAAGTAATTAGTGAGTCCATTTTTAGCACTTCCGTACTCCGCGTGTAGCGAAGAACATGGAAGAAGCATGGAGCACTTCCAGCATTTTAGTGTTCATCTTTTTTACTCATATTTTCTAACGCCATCATTGGAGTTTTTTTTCTTCTTTTCTTACAAGCACTTTTACGTTCTTTGCCGATGGTTCAAGTTCTCGTGAGATGAGAATGACGTGACCATGCGTCGACCTATGCTTCTTGTTTCGCCTAAGGTTGTTTTCGACCGAACGGTTTTTGGGAGTGTTTCGTTCGGTTTGTGAGTTGAGAAGCAGTTGAAGGTCTGGGGCAATATGCGGTTCCAAGGGCGACTGAGTGCATCTACTGCAAAGTGATTGCAAAAGCAATAAGTGAATGAAGGACACAGCGTCATCAGTTTACTTAAGTATTTTACGTCTATTTGTTGCCAAAATAGCTTTTCCATATTTATTTACTTTTTCCACACTGTTTACAAGCTAAAGTCTAAAGGTTAGTCGAATGTTTAACTTAAGACAACAAGCCTAAAGCATGTTACTATGACATTTCGTACGGACTTCTGAATAACAAATAGTTTTCCATGTGAAATGTGGAACTGCAGCAAAATTAAATTATGATTTCGAAATGGTTTTGAGCTCCATTTTTATAACTTGAATATCTTGCAATGAACCAACCAGACTTCCAAATTAGTATTTTGTGGCTAACGAGCTGTTAAGTCCAAAAGCACTACTTTGAAGTGTTCCACCATGAATTAACGAAACGGAGTGAAACCTACCGCCCCACAAGAACAAAACATAGACATAAAACATTAAGATCTTCACAGCAGTTCGTCGCACAGTTTGAGTTTCCCCCCAAACGAAGGTTACTTTACCCAGGAAGTGTACAGATCTGGCCAAAAAAGCTCTCCGAAATTTTACATTACATTTTCTCTTTTTATGACACAACCAGAATTGCCCATTCGGTACGTCCGCAAATCATGTACACAGAGAAAAAGGAACTGTAAAGTTTCCGGGACGCTTTCAGTTCGTTTGTTGCAGCTAAATGCAGTTCGGCTTTCGGGGTGGGATTTTTTTGTAAATAAAGTTTTTACACATTGCTTTTGTACATCAAATTTGCAGACGCGGTCGCTTACTTTCGCATCACGTGACAAGCTTCGGTAACGAAATCTCACGTCGGATTAAATATCCTGCCACTTGAATTTTTCTGGCCGACAAAAACGAACAGAACGAGCGGAGAGATAAATCACCGTTAAGCCTCGTCAGATTATGAGCTGCTTATCCGTGAATTCCATTTCAGCGACCGATTTCACAAACCAAAATCGTGCAAAAATACTATTTCCCGTACCGGAAGATGCAAAACAAATGTGAGTCTTACGTTTCTAGAAACATTCAAAATGCTTAATATCTTCGCTAAAGTCGCTTGCTTCGTGCATAACGCAACAAATGATAAACGGTAGATAAAGGAGAACATTTTTGAACAGAATTCCCCAACATGGCTCCGGCGCCATGTACTTCAGGCAAAAAGGAAGCGCTTTTTTGCCAGACGAGAAACGAAACGTAACGCATTGGGAGCGCCACTTGCCGGCCACTAATAATGCTTCCAGGCGCACTGTAATTTGTTTAATTACAAAGATGAAACGGAACCAAAGCTGCACGCTTCCAGCAAATAAAAAAAAATTGAAATATCTATTCCGATATAATTCTCCCCGTTCTAATGGGCGCGATGAATGTGATGCGAAAGAGTGAAACGATCGAATTATCATGCAAAGAATCGGTCTACGAAAAAGCATCGACAGTGAGTATTTACCGAGCATAGAGCTGACGTTTCTACAGAACTCAACAAAGAAATGCTTCAAATAACTGGCCATGCTGGCAAACGAATCGGGTCCGTAACACCGGTTCTGTACCGGATACCTTTGATGATGTACAGTCCTTAAGTAAGGCACGGAGTGTCTTGGAGTGAAGCAAACGCTTCTGCTTTAACGCGTCCGACCTAATGAATCGAGCCACGCGAACCTTCACAGGAACGGCCGTGTACGATTGCGTTGGATATATTTGATTTCCACTTACACCGTTCTGGGTAGGGAAGCCTACATCCGATGGAACTGAACGGAGAAAAGTTCAAAGGCGCTGACGGAGACCAGACACAGCCAGAGAGCCTAACCATTGGCATTAGGTCGTTAATTGAAACGATTGATTTAGAGAAATAAAAGGGTTGGTGGTGGTGGTGGTGGTGTGTTGCGGAGACCGGTGAACCGACTGACATTAGAGCCATGGGTCAGACGCGGTATGATTTGACCTTCCAGCATTACCCTCCGTTCCTGCGTACATCTCGAAGGTCCGGCGCTCATTTCCGGTGCCGATGAATCTAAAATCGGGCTTGTACAGGTCGCACCACATCTCACGAACATCTCGAGTGAAGTGATCTCCGACTCTGGAGGTCAGCGCGAAACAATGTCAAGCCGATTGGATATAAATGTAATATTTTCCCACTCGAGTGGTTTTTTTTTTTTCTTCTATAAAACAACAAGGTATACCAGGTCAGCAGAGGTAACAAGTCATAAAACATGACCTTTCTCACCGAACCGTACACTGGGAGGCTGTCGTGATTTTGGATGATATTGGAAAAAATGCCTCCTCGTCCAAGTAAATTTGATGAAGGAAATATTGATCTAGTAAAACACTTGTGGAAATTATTATAAAGACAAGAGAATCTATTTAATTCCAACGGATCTACATATTCATTCTTTTAAAGCGCTAATCTGCCAAACAGTTTTTAATGTGTACAATCGAAAATGTATTCTTTTAAATTTCGAAGATAAACATAATTATAATAAACATTTTGCCATAGCATAGTTGTTAGTGTGACACAGTGTCATAACATTGTGCGACATATTTGTTGGAGAATTTTGTTTAAAAAATATATTTGAAAAAAATATGGCTGGATTGAGTAATATCGTTGAGATAATATTTCAAAATTCATATAAAATAATAGACGCGGCTCCGGTGGTCCGGTGGTGCGTGTGATAAACGGCGCCGGTCCACACGGCAGGACCGGGTTCAAATCCCATCCGGATCGTTCCCCCATAGCAAGGATTGACTATCCGGCTACGTGGTAAAATAAGTCTAGTAAGCCAGAAATGGCTGGCGTGACCTGTAAGGTCGTTAAGCCAAGAAGAAGAATAGAGGCGGCTCGGAGATGTATGCGATAAACGGAGCCAGATCACACGACAGGACCTAGTAGAAATCGCAAACGGATCGTACTCCCATAGCAAAAACTAACTATTCGGATACGTGGTAAAGTATGTCTAGTAAGCTAGAAATGATCAGCATCTTAATATTATATATTCCTGCTTATTTAGAAATTTTAAACTAGATCTGTTATATCTTTCATTATATTTTGTAGAAATTGCTGATCATTTCTATTACTCAAAGGATTTATGTTTCAATTACATTGTAATACGCTAGCATTAGGTAGAATAATAAATTAAGAATCAGAAATCATCAGCCTAACTAAGGACTAATGATTGAATTAAATAAATAAATTAAATGAAGCTTAGTCATAAAAATTCTTTAACATTAGCTTCTGTCCTTTTTTATTTCGTTTGTGTTTAATTTTATTATGTATTACTGAAACAACCAGTGATAGTAATTTTTGACTTTGACACAATTAGGCCAAACATAGTTTAGCCTCATTTTTATTTCTACCAGTGTGTTGGGGATTTTAAAAAATATTCTTCTTCTGTATATAGTGTTTTTTTGGTAATTTTTACATTACGTCTATTATATCCGCTTTCAGTTATGTTTGCTAACTATTTGGGAAATGAGTTCCTTACAGATCTTTATGTTACAACTGTCCTTTTATTTTTATTTTTTGTTTTACATTTCTTACTATCGTGGCCAACAGTCGAACCAAGAGAAAGACGACTCGAATGGATGAGCTTCACAGATGCAGGATAGATATTTTACAAATATTACAGCAGAACAAAACAATGATGATGATTACACCATCCATCACAAACAATACTGCACAAATTGCATCACATCTAGAGCCTACCCTACCCGTGCCTTGCCGATCAATGTCGACCATAGCACCACAGCACAACGGCGGGCTTCATGCATCTATGATTTCATCCACACGCTGCCGTTGTAACACAACAAATCACTAACCCATCAGGGCCCGGGGGAGTGGGAACACAGAACGGAGCGGATGGAAAAATCACCAACAACAAATGGCATAGCAGGAGCATAAAATTTTCAACTTCAACGCCACCCGCATCACCAACGAATTGTGTTCGGTCGCAATGAAAGCAAACAACAAAATTCCATCATTGTCTCGTTGTCTGCCACATTTCACCTTCCCCATTCCCATCCCTAGCAAATGCATTGAGGCGTACCTTGCGGGGAACGTTTGAACCCGGGATGGACACTAGGAACTAAATCAGAACGGATCGGTCGCTACTCTATGAAAGAGGGCAGCAAGCCGGTGAAGAAAATATATCGACCCACGGCCCGTAGCGTTGGCCTCCGTACGTTTCGAATTGGTGAATTTGGTAAAAGCCAAACGGAAGCGAAAGCAACTCTAACAACCAAACCGCCACACGGCGAAGTTGTGGCTTCGTAGGTAAACTTCGAAAATTGACATTTGAACGGATGGGCAGCCGAAGGAAGTGTGGCTCGGTACCATAATATTGTAACCTCCAAGGAGAAAACTTCTCGTGCCCCATCCAGCGAGACAGCGAATAATGTGGGGAAATGTTTGCAAATTTTCGGCCATGCTGTGAGCGATTCTAGGTCACTGGAAAGCACAAACATTTCGGCTACGGTTAACATCCGATCCCACGGTACGGCACGAAATGTCATCGCGTGAAAATCCGAAAACCTGTATCGTGAAGGTGCTTCCGGTGCTGTCCAAAAATAACAGTCAAATAAATAAAGACGTGGAGCGTGTTCCGTGCCATTGGACGCGTTTTAAGTGGTTACGATTTGTTACGTCAAGAACCGTTGAGTTTAGCCGACCGGTGCACACAAAAAACGTTTCGCTTCCCGGGGACAACCGGGTCGCTTAAGTAGGGGACGTGTGTTCTGTTGTGACTGGACGGTAATGCATTTAGCTATTGCGATTGATTGATTGTCGCATGAAATAAATCGACCCGTATCGATCTGACTAAAGTTAAAAGTTATTTCACTTCAATGGATCTTACGCGTTATCCACGCAGAAGTAGTATTCAGTCACGTTTGATAAATGATTTTAATATTTTCAATAGACTAAATAATATGCAAACTTGGTACACGTTTTAGCTAGGTCTGAATTACTTTTTACTAATTCTTCAATATTCACAGCATTTCTGATATTTTGCGTTGTCTAGATACGTGTTGCAAGATGCATTGACGCTTTCTCGCAGTGATCGCATTGTTCATTTCTTGAAATTTCATGGTTTCTCCGTAAGTTAAACTACATACTCTTAATCTCAAACTATCTCACTAAATTGCGAGGTGGCTTAGTTTTTTAGTTGCTAAGATATTGATTAAGTTTGTCTTAGGCTTATATGAGCAGAGCAGATATTTAGGAAATAAATGAATTCTAAAAAAAACCTTTTTTCAGTGTAATAACAAGAGCATTTGACGATAATATTCTCCACAATGCAAATACTATTGTTTGTAGACGTAGGTAGTAAGATCCCGTCTGGGAGAGATCTGGGAACTCTGATCACAACCAAAGAGAGGTTATGTTCTTTCTTTTTTAAGGGCGATCCTATCAATTTCCAGACACAAAAGATGCATTATTGTGAGGATCTGCAACAGGCTCCTAGTATTTGTTGTGTACCTTTTTACTTGCTTACTTACATCTAACTTTACATCCATTTCCCATTCTTCTCACATCGAAAATCGCACACTACTCTTGAAAGCAAATTCTAGTCAAAGGAACATTATAACGTTGAATGATGTACACGCAATGTAAAGTTTCCTTTACTGTTTTCCAAGTTGCGATTCGGGTTCCGATTAACGAATCCGGTAATTGTGCGCTTTTTAACCCTCCTGTAATCCATTCCTACTGCAACGTAGATAATCTTTACCACCGGGCTCACCGTACTCGTTTGTGCATTCCAAAAAAAAGCCCGAAGCTATCGAGCGCAACGTACAAGCGCAAAGCATCTGACGTGAAACGTTTTTCATTTAACCTTGCACGTTCGCGAGCTTAGGTCCGCTGAGGAGTGTTACATGGGCTACATGTTGCACGAAGAAGCCATGCCAGGCGGTAACCTGGCGATGGTTTCCGATTTAGGGATGATAATTTTTTTGCTATTATCGCACCAAACCGCCCGCAAACACTGGTCCTTGGCCCTGGTAGGTGAAACGGATGGAAAGACTAATCGTTTCCGACCCGCTTGTCTGAGATTGAAAACCGGAGATAGTTGTGGTCTAATGGCTGGAAGAGGAATTATCACGCAACAATCCACACTGTTTGAGGATGTTTTTTTTTAAATAAAACCGCACAAAAATTAAACCAAAGCACTAGATACCTTAGACACTAAGAAAACTTGAAAAAAAAATGAGAAAAGGAAAAATGCCTTAAACACAGAAATACAGAACAGAAAAATAGACAACCGAATCAAGAACAGATAAACGATCAAGTTACTGCAAAACATTCACTGTGTTGGTAAGGAATGGAAATCATTTCAGATGGTTTTATCCAACATGAGCAAACGATTAAAATAGGATCGGTTCTGATTCCACAAGCATAAGAACAATCACCCCATCGAAGCGATTATCCTTCCATTTTATAAATCTTTAATACATTCTTAATTCGAAATGTGCTCGTTTGTCAACGATTAGCAAAAGGGGGTTGTTTTAAATTATTTAAAGTTAACCAAACCGAGACAAGATGTCATACTTATAAATGCCATAAATATTAATGTTCGATAACGAAGAAGGGACCTGTATTCCGTATCCTTCAGTTCAATCATCCCTTTGATCGTTAATTAAATTTAAAATTCATAAAGCAAAATCCCGACGCTATTCGTGTACCGTGGCCGATTATCCGTGTGGTAGCTGCCACTGCTATTTATTAAATTATTTTCCGAAACTACACAGCGGATTGACTTAACGGAAGAGGAAAACCCCTTTCGGCACGACCAACATTGAAGTGCCATCGGCGAATATTGTCCGATTCATCGTTACTCCACCCGGAATGGATCTGTCCGGTTGTGGAAACGGGAAAAGTTGTATCTTCCCATTTGTGTGTCATCACATTAACTCACCGCCGGGTGAGTATATCTTCTTTTACCAACGAACCATCACCACCACCTGCTACGGCCATTGCCATATTTGGGGTGGAAAAACATCTTGAACTACGGCTCCATTCCCCGCGGGACCGAGATCTTCAACTTTAAAAATGCACCGCACACTCACCATTCAATTCGATTGCCATATTTTTTAGATTGAGATGATGGTTAACCCTTTTCGGGCTGTGTGTGTTTTTTCTTTTCTCCATTACTTTCTTCCTTATTTCACACCACGCCACCAGCTGAACATGCCGTTTGCATTTTGTTCTACACATGGTTTAAAGTGAATGGCAGATGATGCGTAGACCAATGCGAATAAACTTCTCTGGAGCATTTTTCCCCAGTTTTTTTTTTTGCAACATTCATCCAATCAACCCTTAAAAGGGTTACTACACACTGGGGTTGGCAAAGCCGCAAAAATAAAACCCATAAACGAGTGCCACGTCTTGTATCGGACGCTAGGAAGCAAACCTTTCTGTTAATGCTCACCTGCCGATCCGTAACTGGTCCCGTCAAAAGGATACCTTTGCCATGAATCACTACCTTGGCCCATTTGGTTGGGTTTTCTTACATTTTCCCACCTTCTTCACTCTCTCTCTCTTTTCCTCTCACTTTTTCCCTGTTTCACAGCAGTAAGCAGTAAGTCTTATGAACCGATCGAACTGTAGGCCTTTTTACTCGGTGCGGTAAAAGCAATTTTCCCCAATCAAAAGGCCAGGCAGTGATTTTCCGCACCACGCCTATCGCTTATCGAGTGCAGTGCAGAAACATAAAGACGAATGCTAAATTTGACTCGCTCCATAATTGATTACCATTTTCAACCATTTCAACCATCAATGAATCAACAACGCCTGCCAGGGGCATTCCATGCTCGTTCCAGCCAGCTTGTTTCGCCAGTTTCTTCGCCTTTTCTGTTCCTTTATTTATTTTATTTATATTTTTTTTAGAGAGCCATCTTCACCGATGCCGGCACATATCGGCAGATACGTTTAAGGAGCATAGAAATGGGGAAATCGGTCTGGAGTTGGCCGCATGCCCAACCTACAGGAATGGAAGCTAATGAATGAAACGGTCGATTGAATGAATGAATGACAGGCACAAGAAATAACCATTTCCATCGAAGAAAGTCGTCCCGAAAACCCACCCTAAACCATCGACTAAAATTAACTTCCATTCATTGATCGGTTGGAGGCCACCCTCGGGGTGGTAAAATGGCGACACTAGTACTAATTTAGGCTGTCCGAACCGAACCGGTTAGTGAATATGTGTGTTTCTGGGCAGAAATGGATGTTGTTCTTCTTCCTCACTGTTTGGGTGTCTCCCTGCCCCCCCTCCTTTTTACCAAAGCATCACGCGACCATTTTTCATCCTCTTATGCCGTCGCCGTCTTGGCTGATTGCTTTCGATTTCCGGTTTCGATCTATTCCGGTCATCGGTGATAGTCGCACGAAAAAGTATGTCACATCAAGTGGTTTTGTGTTTCCAATCGGTTACGACAGATCGTGCGACCATGTTTACACGCTTTCTTTGCGGCGTAGCGTTCCATTGAAAATGGAAACATGTTTAGTTATGACAGGAGAGATTATATGATTTAGTAATAAAATTCAAAACACAGTTAAACTTTGTGATGAAATTGAAATATCTTAGTAATTATCTCGATTTAATATTGAGTATCTATTAACAAGAAAAATGAACTAAACAAAAGAAGGAAAAAAACGGGGAAAACTGAAATGAAAATCAACGAGACCACCACGCAAGCTCGTTAACAGCATCATCGCTTGTAATGGTTCCAAAATGGCTAACGCTACCTCAGCCCAAAATATTCGCTGATAATTCAATGAACCTTCGACGCTGTAGAAAAGCCACTGGAATTTTATTCCACGTCGTTTACCCAGCATAACTTGTGCCTCTCGAAAAAGTACGCCGTTAATGAGTGCAGACATTCCACACTAAAACCATGGTTGGTCTCTTCGTAGAATTCCCGAAACCAGCAAAACCACTAGCGATGTCATTCAGGCGACGAAAAATTCCACTCCTTACCAACCGCCAGCATCGTTAAATTATTGCTCGTTGGAATAAATGCAAGGACTCACAAACAATAAAAAAAAGTAGTACACTTGAGAGCCGACCTCCACGAGCGAACGAACTCAGCTCTGTGGACATGAAGTGTGACTGACGTATCTTGAGTTTTCACAACTTGTGCACGAGCTGTATGGTAGGAAAAAGTGTCCGCGATCCGGAACGATGGTTGAAGCCTCTAACTATTCCAAAAAATCGACCAAAAGTTCTTCGAACGCGAGTAAGCCCGAAACCACTGGCAAAAGCATTGTAACAATTTGTGACCGCGCTAAACTCGGAAGTTATTTACTGCGAAGGCATTTTCAATGTATCCAGACAAATCAGCTGAAAGATACGCAGCATCAAGTAACTAACTATTCTCTTTTGTTCACAAACCACAAGTTGTGAAAATATACACTGTCCGTCTATACAGCGCGGACAGCCATCCACACCAATCATGGATGCATCCTTTGTGTCCCTATTTCAGTACGACTAAACGGCGCCATTGATGTGTGGCTTTCGGATTTTTCTCTAACATATGTTTAATCATGAGCGCCTAGTTGACTTGCCACCCCATAATAAGGAACATTCCCGACAAATTCCCCAAACATTTTGGCCTAATCCTTTACTTACTCGCGAATATCTTGGGTCTCGTGCTTGGATAGCTCTTTTTTGTCTCCTATTTAATACATAATTTAACTTCCACGTCTTCCTCGAAAGATGATAAGGAAGCACAGTAACAACGCGAAGAATGACGATGAAATTGGTAGCAGAGTTATTATCCTTGTACACCATCGAACAGTTAAATGCCGGTCGGCGAAGAAGCGGCTAGGAAGCGGTGCACTGTACTAGCATACGAAAAGACCAATGTCTCTTTTATGCCATCGCACCATCCCTGGCTAAGTAGCAGCATCACTTCAGGACACTCACCCACAGCAGTAGCTGCTCCATTTCCTGGCGGGCATCGACCGGGCAGGGCGATGATGGCGATATGGATGTGACATGAGTTTAGAGACCGGGAACGTTGCTCCATAAAAACGGGGTTAAGTGGGTGGAAAATGTGTGACAATCATGAACTTCCTGCCACCTTGCCACTACTTGAGCGTACATTTTTACATACATACACCCAGATCGTCCGTCACACTAACTCGAAACAGAAGCGTACTGTAGTTTTGCAGACTTTCCATTTATTATTGGGATTAGGGGCATGAGTTGTAAAATGACTTGGAAGAAAAAAATACTCAATTCGGATACATTTTTTCCCTCTCTATACATTATGCAAATGGTGAAATGACCCAATAAAATCCAGCTACCAATGTTCGGGATGAGTTGTTTGAAGTGTTGTTTATCGTACCAAAAAAAAGACCTCATAAAGTTACCGCCATTTTTTCAGGAGCATTTTTAAGGATTCCGAACCGACGCAACGGTTAACCTTTCTTTGAAAACATTAGCTTAGGTTGGGAAAAGTTTACTACAAAGCAACCACTAACTGCACCCAAGAAAAGGGGCCATTTGTTCGAATAAAGGACTGTTAAATGTCACGCCTTTTGGAAGGCTTGTGTGACTTGGCAAACATTTCCTGACGTGCTACATTGGCTGAAGCAACTCTTACCTAGCAAGAAGGTAAGTAGCAATGTGTGAAAAAATATTTGACCAATGTTTATTGCTTGTTTATTGGCAGCCAACCATGTACGCACGGTTCGATTCCATGTGTGATGAAAGCTGATGTGAAATTGATTTAAAGCGTTTACCCATATGTTCTATCACCTGACGTCAGCAATGCGCCAGTGAAACCGCATGAAAGGATACAGATTTGGCAAAAAACAACAAATGCACTTGGTATTTACTAAGAATAAACTACAGCTTAAATCAGCAATGTAAGTGATTTGCAGAATTAAGAGATAAATATTGTTCCCCATTTCATCAGTTCGTCTTTTGCCAGAAAGGAAAAAAAAATCCACCTCGTAATCAACGCATAAATAAAGTCCTCCCAACGTTTCTCACTTTTCGTATTCCATTCGGCTAATGTGTCATACTAGCAACGATTGGCTTTTTTGCTCCGTTTGCAAACCATTTACGTTCTGCACACATAATTTTCTCCACTTTCCATAAAACTCCAATATTCATTACGCGGCGAACATTGCGTTTCCTCGAACCCGTGATATGTGTGTGGACGCCATCTGTCCATTCGGTCGAAACATATGTGTGATAGGAATTCATATTGCTCTCATAAACATTTCTATTTATACCCGGCTATGTTGCGCCGGGATGAAAGCGGAATACATTCATTGCCCACCGTTTGCTGCCCTTTTGCTTTATCCTTCACGTGAATCCAACTCATCATCAAATCATCGATCGATTCTGGAACGGGTGGTTTGGGGTCGCTGTCCCGAGAGCAAACCCCCGAGATTCCGGCGGAAGAAATGTCTCATCATAATTCACCTTCCACGTCACGTCCACGCAAACGGTCACCGACTTTTGTCGCTGCCAGTGAGGGCTCCCCATTGTTAGATTTCGTCGCATTCCGGTAGCGTAATCGAAGCGGCAGGAAAATCTTATTAGCTTATTGAATCCAGCCCTTATCATACCTGCCCCTTACGAACCCGGAACCGGTGAAAGCCATCCACAGACTTTCCGACAGTTTGCTGTCGCGAATGTAGCCCCCATCCGGGTTTTCTCGCTCGCCTGCGTGAACGAACGAAGCGATCCTATGTGTACGATCGTACGAAGTCATCCACCATCGTTTGACAATAAAACGGTATATTGTCGCTTTTATGGTCTCTCTTCACATGTTACCAGAGTCGCGAGGGCCCAACATAAAAGCTTGTCCGGTGCATCATCGAACGGGTTGCTGTTTCGGGTTTGGAACGATGGCCAAATCGATTCCTCCCGAGGCACTCACTATGTCCTTCCCGACAATGCTGTTCGATTGTTTACGACCGAAACTGCCCAGCAGCAAACGTTGACCGTGTTCGTGAAAGGGCAACATCACCGTGGGGAGAAGCAGAAAACACACCAAAATGGAGACATTCCAATCAACGATTAGTTTATGACGACCAACAAAACATGCAGCCCTACAAACCGGAAGAAAGTAACGAGCCTTGGTAGAACAACAAGTAACAAGTCCAAAACCAAACATTCTTGACATGTTATTTCGTCTATTTTAGTGCCACACAGCTTCCAAAAAACCATATGCGTTTTTAATGTGCTAGAGGCGCGTTTTTTGTGCTACTAAAAAGGAGTTTAACAAAAAAAACAATCACCGTGGGAATGGAATTATTCTTCTCCGTCCTCCAACCTGGACAAAACAATTCAACGATATCTTCCAAAACATGTCGACGAATTGTCGCACGTTGTTTCTTGTGAGATTCTTGCGATGGCCTGTTTGTCGGTCACCGACACTGAGCTGAACAACAGCTGAACATGCTAGCGCAACTGTAACTAAAGAAGAATGTTTTTAAAACAAAAATGTCCAATGTGCTCGATGTGAGAACTGTTTGCACTAGCTATTATCATACTTCCTGCAAGCTTATGTGTGTCTTTAGAGCCGATCGGTAATCGAACGCTGAAATATTGGAGAATCTATTATAGCTTCACAGCAGCACGACATGTCCGGCAACATTCTTCAGACACAAACACATGGTAGCTACATCGATGACAACTGACACCACGTTGCCTGGAGCACACCATCATAAGTTTCCCACAATCACCTCCTCTTCAAAATGGCCAGAATTCAAACGACGGGAGCCATCAAATCGCTCATTAAAAACATCACGCCACAGGCTACCAGCAGGAAGCATGCTGAGTTCTGCTACTTATATGCTACTGTGTCGATGCTGGTTAGCATTTATGAGGCCCGCCATTCGGCAGGGACTCCACGAACGCCGGGTCCCAAGACGTCTCCGTTAATGGTTAGAAAGTAATCAGAGAACGAACTATATATTTCTGAGTGTTGCGCAAACGGTTCGACGCAAAACGGCCAGTCAGTTCCATCGCGTTGACAAGCATGGAACCACCGATTAACCACTCGAAAGGGTGGTTTGCAGTTAGCAGTCGGGCCAGTGTGAAACGATCGGTACAGACGTGCCGTATCAACTGTTATGTTTTAAAGCTGTGCTTGACTTGAGCACACAGCACAAAAAAGACCATACTCGAATTGCTCAAATTTGGAGACGGATTGGGACTGATCCGTTAGCGCTTCCGGGTTGTGTTGATCGACACCAGACTTGTTTACGGATCAAGTATCGACGTGCGAAGTATGCGGGCAACACATTAATGCTCTTCACGTTCCTAACGATTACGAGCGACGATCAGTTTTGGGCATGTATTGGACGCTTTTAAAGAACGTACATTTGCTGACCTAATCTAAGCCATCTCGCCGGCCGCCAGATGTGTTGACGAAATTGGGTTGCATTTGGCACATTTGGCTTCGGCGATGTCGGTGTCGTTTTGTTTACATATATACGGCAGTTTGGCTGTATGTTCGTGCAAGCGTTCGTCCATCTGGATGATGTTTGCTTCCTTCCAAAGTCCATTTATTATTACTCCGGGCCTAATGGTGTGACCCTCCAACATTCAGGGGTTACCGAAATGGCAGTTAATTAAGATGCGTTACAAATGAGCTGACAAATGAGATGAAGCACAAACGAATCCATTCCCGATCATTGGTTGCATGGGAATGTTTTTTTTCTGATTTATAACTTATTGTAATTTTCTAGACGATTGTTTCGAACATTCTTTAAATGATAAAACAAAATATTTAATGTTTTGTAGTCACCTTGTCACGCATCTTATTTCCCTCAGTATCAACTGACCATGGGATCTGGTGAAAAAAAATGTCAAATAAAAGCAAATGAATGCAAACACTTCACACTTAAGTGCATCCTACGCCTTCCGGCACGATGAGAAGAGTTGTGCTTCTAACAATTTATAGCAAACCAAGACATTTCGAAAGAAGAAAGTTCTGTCGCTTTGGAGGAATCTTTTTCTTCTCACTACTTTCCATTGGTACGGCGCATTCAAGGGCGATGTGGAGGACAACCTAACGACCAAGCAAAATAAATCCAGCTTGTTAACGATCTAATTTTCACTGATTGTTGCCCTCAAATTTGCTGTGAGTCATAATCCTATGGAATTTTTACTTTTATTTTTTTTTTGCGGAGATCCTTTCGTTTCACAGTTGCTAAAAGTAGTGTCTAATAGTGTTGCTATAAATAAACGACTACTTCTAGGAGCAACAAATGGTACAAATGCTTAAGGTAGGTGAAATCTACAGAAACCTGTTTAAAATGCTGTCCCTCTTATTCAATCTACCTACCGACCAACAGTACTCCACCACATAAACAATCCGAAACAGACGAGTTTAGCAGTGGGTGGGCTCGGACGCAATACGTCCAACAGCAAAACAGTCGGCCTCGACAGACAAACGTCGCAATAATCTTCTTGCCAGCTGACTTTGTGGAATGTGGGACCACAGCGTCACGCATGATCGAGTTTGCGATCCTTCCGCCCAGGCATTCGTAGTAATCATTCCGGGTCATTTATCTGCATTGCCTGCGCTACCGGAGCATACATTTCGGATACTCCGGCTACACCGCTGGCCAATGATCCAGGAAGTTATCAGCCCACGGTTTCATTCCGTTCGGAAGCTTGTACGTTTAGCAATGGTTTCAGTAGTGCGATGTACGTCTTTACCATAGCTCGTCAGCAAACTCGAACGAAAGTTTTCGAACAAAAACCCTGGATTAAACACAATAGAACGAAAAACTGGAAGAACTCCAAGGGACTAAAGATCGCTTTCTTCGTTTACACCAAGCAAAAGCGGTTTTGATGGTAATCAAGCGGATCGTTTCGTCGTACAGCTCAGCTCTAGTGGAACACTACTGCCCGGCGGCAAGCTTTGTCACGCCAAATTATCCAATTTAGGACACCCGGTAACCATCTTAATCTGTTTTCTCCGTCCCTTTGCATCGGCTACGAAGCAATTCGTGATAGCTCGGAGGTGTTATCGTTCTTACTTTTGCTTACCGAGCGACGATCACCTTGATGGATCTTCGAGGTCTTAGCCCCAATGGTCGGAACGGTAATGCCGCGCGGTAAGAAATTGCATTCGCTTTGGATTTGCCGTCAGATGGGCTAGATTGGATAATCAAATCGGATCGCGTGATAATGGACGTTCATCAACGAACGGCGTGGGATTTTGGGGGCACATTAGTGTGATGAGTGTGTAAAAGCAATTCCATTGCAATGTGCATGACAGACACCGGCTGCGGGACAATTGCAAACTTGACCCAAAGAAAAAACATCCAGCGGCGATAAATAGACATATTGAGAATACATAGACAACGAAAAGCCGAGTGGAAGTTCAAGGACTTGTGTTCAGTAATTGTCACACATTTAATAATAATCTTTTCAAGCTAATAATAATAACACAGACACGAAACATGATGACATGATCGAATTGGATCAATTCACCCAGACTGACGCCCAGACTTCGCCCATTCGAATTGATCAACATTTATAAAGATATCTGCCGATATCTGGATTTCATGGCCAGCAGTCCCATGAAGTCTGACCCAATAATTGCAGTGATTTGTTAAAACGTACTTCAGGAACATTCGGCAAATATCTTCATAAATCCTGATCAATGTGATTGATCGATACGGGACAGTCGCACCTCGGAATTATCCTTTGCTGGAACACATGTTGACAGTGTCCATAATTTAACTCTTCTTTTGTTACGATTTATCACTCTATTATTTATTGTACACCGGAACCGTATATTTTTTCTACGGTTCAAGAAAAAAACTTTAACTACACTTCCAATAGACCAATTTTAACATTGTAGTGATTCTGTACTTACATCTCTAATTGGTTAATAATGTTCACACCACTCAAAACGCACATCTTTTTTTGCCACAATAATACAGACACAGTAAAAATGCAGCACATGTGACGAATTAAATCAGAACCAGAAGATATACAAACTTACAGTGAAGGTAACACTCGGTAAACCAAATCACACCGTTGCACGATCATGCCTACCCGTTGACAGTTATTGATTACAGGATATTCATTTCACACACCCGTACTTTTGAGCCGTATTCGGCGAAACATTGGACAAACATTCAAGCGTAATACGCACCGCGCAATAAGAGAATACGCATAATGTACGCGGAACACGGGTTGGTCGTAAAAAATGGACCTGCCATGCCGGAGCGGGCGGCAATGTACACTATGGCCATTTATGTGGCAGTTGATGTGAGATTTTGGTGACAGCATAAATTATCTGCTGGTCTGCGGTAAAGTGCTTTCGAAAGGGGTTGAAAGGTAAAATGTTGCCGTATCCGGGAAACGTTTACAAACGTATGCTGCCACCAGCATAAAGATGTTCCTTTCGAGTAATGGGTTTTTTTTTTGCGTAAGACATGCGTTTAAAATTGCTTTCATGTGCATTGTATTCAGACGACATCAATGAACAAATGGTGCTAGATTCCAAACCGAACCGGAACGACACTAGTGAAAGGATTGTGAGTTTGTTCTTTTGCTATGAAATGAGTATGAATAAAATGTTTCTAATATATTTATATTCGAATAAACATTCACAGTACAATATCAGTTTGCATCTATCACATTACACTTGTGTTTGATTTTTTAACTGATTTCTATTTTAAGGATCTTTTCCAACATTCCAGGATCTGTTGTAAATAACAACGCGTCGTTGTGTGCATAAATGACAGATAGGTGCAGAATCAGACTTTATAGCAAGTTAGGAATAAGAACTCGCCTTACATGAGCCTAAGTATGAATCGACGTAATGGCCGCGGGAAAACAGTATAAATAAGAGCGAAAGGCGCGCTTTCGACCTCTCTCTTGTAAAACGAACAAGAAATAAAAACCAATTTGTGGCTTCTTTTTAAATAGAAGACCAACAAAATTTTGTTGTCGTTTTCTTCAACACAGGTACCTTTAACGTACTGACCACCAAGGTCATTCCATAAAGGAAATGATTTGAACAACAAGTAATAAAAGAAAAAAAATGGTTTCAACACTTGAATTGCTGTCTCTTTTTTTGCATTTTATTCTTTTTTCATACAAATGCTCCAAATTAGGTTCATCTAGTCAAAAGTTATGAATAATGTAGTTTTAGTGATTTTTGTAAGGAAAATTACGTCAAACAAGGGTTTAGGAGTGTTGTCATAAGTGAAGTAGCAAAGAGTATGTAAAAAAACATATCGGGAAAAAAACGTAAGTTCCCACTTGTCTACAAAGAAAAAACGAGACTTGAATTGTGCAGTTAAATTTTAGAAAAATGTCAGAAAATTGCAATTTGTAACAAAGTGGCGATGTTTGATGTCACATCTATTTGAATTATGATTAAAAATTTGTCAAAACTTTTATCATAATTAAAAAAAATATCACCCGAGAAATGCTTTAATCCAATATTGGAATATTGTGTGGAAGAATGTCAGATGAAAATTTTCCAGCCTTTCGATTGACAGATTTACGTAAAAGAAATAAACAAGACGCACCGATGAGTGTACTCTCGTTTTCGAAATGTTGATATAAAATATTTCAATGCACAAAAAACGAGGTCATTTCTTCATGTGGTCGCCACATGAAATGCATACCACATCTTCGTACGGAGTGACGAATCGGATTAGCTGAACAAACCAAGTACGAACTGTTTGCACCAGCAAGCAAAACATCTAATCCTCGTTTTGCTACGATAAACCGTA
>STHD01003115.1:0-23926 GCA_016170015.1 Anopheles longipalpis | reverse complement strand
CTTTAAGCTACATTTAGAAGTTAAACGAGAAAAACCTCCCTTTTTCTCGCTTTCAGTTCACTTATCATGTAGGGAAGTTCGGGTGATCGCTTTCCATCCCGAAACCACTCCGGCACTTAAGCGAATGATAAATGGCAACAATAACCTTTTCTTTTTTTTTGAGGGTGAAAAACTGAAACCCAACCGCAAGCAGTAAAAAGAAAAACCGTAACCGTAACCGAAACCGATTCATCCATCTCTCGCTCTCCACCATTGCGTAACGTTCAATGTCAACTCGTGTGGTCCTACCACCCGGTCGGCTTTTGCATATCAATCATAATAAAATGGCACCCGACTGCCCCCTCGCACTCATTCCTGCCCCATTCCGTGCGGGAACTGGGAATCAGTTGCTTCCATTTTTCACCCCACTTTCTCGTCTTCAAAATGGCGCAATCGTTTCAAGCAGCATGACTTGACGGTTCGAAGCTTCGCTTTCAATTGTAAATGTGTTTCACTCACCTGGTACACTGTTACGAAGGAAACAATGCTAGTGATGTCTGCATTCGGTTAGGCTGGAAATGAAGCACACAGCCGAAATCGTGCCGGAATCCATCCACAAAAAGGAAAATCCCAGCTCAAGATTCCATTCCTCATTTTGCGGGGCCATGTGTACCGGTTGTGCCAGATTCCCTGTTTGAATTTTCATAAATTTTGTACCCATAAATGCGGGGAGAAAAAAAAAAGAGTTGATCGAAGAAAAGGAATGGATTTGTTGTAAGCATGCATGCGAAGCATCAAACGAAGTAAGATCGAGGTAGAAAAAAATGTATTTTGAAAATATCCTTTTCCTCAGTGGTATTTTCTACTATTTTATTCATGCGCTTTCCAATCGACATGTCTTTCCGATGTTACAATCGCCCTCCACGCGGTAGCAGCGCTCAAGTAGATTTCAATTTCTGCAGCTGAATGCTTCCGGCACTCGTTACATTCATCGGCATCGAAATGCATCACCATGCATCATACGGCCGTTGCATGGAATGCAACCTGCAAACCACCAACAGAAGAAACATCATGGTTTATTTTATGCACGTTTTGTTCGTGAGTTTTCTCTCCCCAAAAACCCATTCGCTACATCGGCGTGCATTGCAAGGCAAGTCGTGCATGTCGTTTGGCAGAGCAAGGCATAACCCGTACCGTACCAGGTTCACACTGCAATGACTCTTTTATAACCGCTTCAAGTGCCATACGGTGGGGCACTTGTGGTGTCGTGTGTGTGTGTGTGCAAAAATTGGGGAAGTTATTTCGCACGGCATTCTTTTTCAGGGCCCATTGTTTGCTCAGGCGAGCGGAACGAAGCGGCCACTTGAACTGCAGCTGACTTATGCAACAGTGCTTCTTTGGTGTGCTTCAATGTGGAGTCTGAGCCTGCATTTGTCAGACATACTTTTACGGAGGTTATAAACAATTCCACAATTTTCAGTGATCATCATGATGGGTAATGTAGGACGGTTCTTTAGACGCCATTTTCACAACACGGAACGACACAATGCGGCCGATAGCAGGGGTCGTCAATCATCTCTAAGCTACATTTATTGGTTTATGCAGGTTTATAAAGGTTTAGAATTTTGTTCGAAAATATTTAATTTGTTTTGTTACAAGTCTTACGTATATCTGCCGAAAAATGCAAATCAATTCACCATAAAACATACCTACAGCCGGAAATAGTAAATTCCTTTTCAATTCCTCAAGACTGATTAATCCCTGATTCTTCCCACTAAGTGGTTTAATATATTGCATAAGTGCTGCTTTATTTCTGTTAAGGGCCTGTACTTTTTCATCGCAAATTCCAGATTATGTCAATTCTTCCATTCATGCTTATTGTATGAATTATTTCTTTCACGACTATCATGACATGTGTCACATGCAAAACAGCATTTCATCAATGTTGGAACGCGTTTTTCTGAAAATAACATTTTATCAATTGTTGGTCAGAATAGAGAAATTCTTGAAATTCTTGTCCTCTCCTTTTGTTACTTTTAATTATTTTAAAAGTAACTAAAACTTACTGAGCGCTTTTGTAAAATCAACTCAACTCAATGCGCTCAACTAAAAATGAGATATTAAACATAAAATTAAAAATTACCTTTTTAAGAGTTTCAGAATGTATATTTCCTCTTCTTTCTCTCGGTCTCTCTGTCTCTCTTTTTGGCTTAACGACTTATGCGGTTATGCCAGTCATTTCTGGTTTACAAGAGTTATGTACCACATAGCTGGATAGTCACTCCTTGCTACGGGGAGACACGATCCGGATGGGATGGGAGCCGTTGATATATTATTTCCGTTTAAAAGATATTATTAACGCTCGAATTAAAATTCAGTTTCCTAAAGTACATGTAGAGACACAAAATGAATGTTTTTTTTTAATCACATTTAAACGTGCTTTGATAGGGCAACCACATAAGAATAATCAAATATATTTTATTTGGTTTTTAAATTTATTTTAGTGTCTTTTTTAAGTTGATTATTTTAATATTATTAATCATCTTGTCTGTAGAGTGCTATGGAAATTTTTAGCTGATATAAGCTTTTTGATGCAAAGATTTAAATTATCCACAGATTCAAAACTATTTGCCCATCCCTGAACTTAGTAGCGTTGAGCAAATGTTAACGAACCAGCATTATGGTGGTTCTATTGTAGATTAGCAACACGAATAACGGCGAGGACAAAATTGAGCTGTTCGAATAGACGCTAAAATATGGCAATGAGTTTCCGCAGCAAAAAGACGTAAATGTAGGGAAAAGTTCTCGACGGTCATACGCTTCGCCGCATTGCAAAACCTATTGTCTATCGCGATTCTTGGTGTACGATAGGGCTCTACTACTGGAGGTATCATAAATTGAGGAAAATAATTCACTCCCAACGTTTTCTGTAAAGGCACTCAGGCTTGGCTGATTTTGCCCTGTAGCTCGTTGTGCATGCGTGCCTCATTCACTTAACGACAGGCGCACGGGTTTCTTTCCAACATGGGTACGACTTTTGGGCTGTTTACTGTTTTTGGCCGGAGGGCAAAAGTTTTCCTCCCACATGTTTCACCAGGCGGCCAACAATGCTAAATAGTTATTGCAAGCCCTGCCTCGTCGTACCCGCGCTGGCCAGAAAGTTTTCTCCTCATTTCGACAGTCCTTTGAATTGCGTTTCCTTTTCCGGGTTGGAGACAGAAAGGGTTTCCTTCCGGCATTCCATCATTGTCTTTCGGACCGGGGGAAAAGTTGTTTCCCAACTATTTTAACACCTATCTGCACGGACGACGACCGGTTCGTGGGAGAATGTGAGAGTTGCAAATTTATTTTGTGAAAAACCGTATATGATCCAACGTGTCACGAAACAAAACGGTGGCAAGAGCTGTGCTGGTAGGGCTTAGCATGTGGGAACGTGTGGAACAACTTCTGCAGTCAATAGTTAGTCGAGCCATTTGTCGGCAGAAGGAATGATGGAAATTTTACTAAAGTGAGGGCTTTGATGGACTATATAAGACAAGCAAATGTAAAATAGTTTCATTGGAGCGATTTTTGCATCTTGCTATAAGGCGTATCTTGATGAGAGATAATCATTCAATTGACAGATGAAATAACGAGTCAAGTGTAACAAAGTTTGGAAACACAATATTAAAACAATCAGCAGAATAATAATAAGATTGAGAAACATCAAAAAGGCAGAAATTTAAAAAAGTCATCTGGCTACAAGGAACTGATTTTAGAATTCTTGAAAATGTAACAGACATTAGTGTCAGAAAGCAAAAGAAGTGGAAAGAGTTACAATTGCCGGAAGGGTAGAAGCTGAGGTATAGGGTGTATGAATTAGACTGAGGTGGCTTCCAAACTTCGCAATCAAAAAAGAGGCTTACAAGAACTTATCCTCAATTTGCTTCTTCTGACTTTTGCTCATTGCTACATAGGCTGTAGCTATTATGCTGGTTTTACTGGATAAAATTCAATTACAGACCAAACCCTCACTCTTTCGGTAGGGTTTTTCAGATACCCAAGCTTATTTCCCTATTAGGTAGCCTATAAAAGATCTTCCTGAGGTATTATACATCGTATTTGTAAGACAGTAGTGGTTCAGTGAGAAGCTAGTATGGCTATATGGGATTTTTTTTAATTATAGGGGCTTTGAGCCAGCAATGACTGCGTTCACCTATACATATAATTGATGGGGTGGAAAACACTCAAAACTCATAGATAACTTTTTTTTTAAATATTTTTATCAAAAGAAAAGAAAGAGAAATAAACTTATGTACTGGCTTACAAAGGAAAAAGGTAAAATAAAAAAGTAAAGGAAAAAAACAAAAACACAGGTTCCAATGAAAATTTAAGGACTTCTTCATCTATCACAGAATTGTTCCAAGAATGTTCGTTAGTGCAGGGAAACGGAGGGACAGAATACATCTGGGGCCACTCTGTGCAAGCTGATGATCCTCAGTTAATTTTTGTCATTCTTGTCACTCTCCATGAGCTATCTTGTTGTGGACTAACAGGTAGAGAACAAATCTCTGTACGGATGAAAGGCGCCGAGAGCCGATGATAGTCCAAACTAGCTTATTTTTGAGAATTCCTGCCCTATCTTAGAGTCAGTAAGCTTCTTCACTAATATCCGACGAAGTGCTGTCGTGCAACCGCTATCAGTATTCCTGATCAACGACTGGGAAGGTCATCGTAAATGATCACTTTAAATAACTTTTATGCAATTTTTTGACTATTGGAAAACATCTTCTTCTTCTTGGCTTAACGACCTTACAGGTCACGCCGGCCAATTCTGGCTTACTAGACTTATTTTACCACGTAGCCGGATAGTCAGTCCTTGCTACGGGGGGACGGAAACATATATAAAATGAATAGAAATAGAATAGAAATAGAAATAAATGTTTAAACCATAGTTGTAAGTTTAATGTATTCTTATGTTCTTTGTTATTTTATACTTCCGCACTAATATCTAATCCAACAAAACATAAATCATAAAACTTTTGAATTGCTTAACACAAGCTCTTCTTTGCTACTACCGCATAAATTTACGCGTCTGACACATTTACCAGCAATTATTCTTTGTATCGTTTTATAATAAATGCCTTCACCATCAAGGCTACAGTACTGCTGGTATGCGTGACATTTTGCGGTTCCGAATGGCCATTGTTTTACGGAGGTTTTCCACCGCTCGATGTGACCGTAACCAAAAAACAGTTCAGTAGCTTGCCAACCGCAGCTAGATCTGAATCATTTTAACCCAGCCAAAAATGGACATAAAAATCATATATCATGAAACGAACCATGCAGGAAACCTTCGTCCAAATACAAGTGGTTGAAGCAAAACCCGTACGGACTAACCACACTTACCAGCGAGCTCAAAACGGATGCCAAAAAGTTTGAACCTCGGATGCGTCGTTCGAGCTGTATGTGGGTTACGCTTTATTTCACATCGAGATTGCTACCAGGAGCTAACGTCCCTTTTAGCGTCTGTTGTCCCATTTTGCGATGAAACCGTACAAGAAATCCTTTTGAAGCTCGAATCGAAAGGATAAAACCAATTAATCTGTATTTGAGTCAAATGATTAGATTTATATAAAGTGAAGCAAACGAGAGGCACGACACGCTTCGGTCCTTTTGTACCCCTTTTCCCAATGAAATGGCAACTGACACAGGAGACAAGAGGGTTGAAACCCTGTAAAGCACCACCCAAACCAATATGCGATTGAGATTAAAGCTAGCTGGTGCTCTTACCGAGCTCCTGTTTGGCTACGGATAACAAAAGCGTATGCTTTAGTTTTGAAGGGTAACACCAAAAATCTGAAACAGCCAAGAGCTTATCTGTGCTGATGCCAGCAAGTGAATTAGCTGGGAAAAGGTTCCGGCCCATAATTCATGTGCGGGAAACTGCACCGACACTGTCACGATCTGTGTGCCTGGCTAAAAGCTTTATGGCGGAAAGCCGAACCATCTTCCATTGTGGATGTTCACCGGCTGGTATCAAACGGCTGTGAAAATCCGTTTCAATTGCCCAGTTACTGGAGTACCGTTGAATAACTAACGCTGCTATCTGTCTTTTCCGTTTTCTTAATTTTACCCATTACAGGGAACTCTCTTCAGAAACCCTTTCCGGATTTCCGGGTAGAGTGTGGCGGAACTTTAAGAAGGGATAAAAAGTTTTAAGAGAATTTTAAATTACGAGACCACTCCGTTCCATGAACGGTACAAATTATTTAATCTGCTTGTATCGTGTGCTGTGTGCATGTGACCTTGTCTGTAGATGTCCGATAGGCCGACTTAGGGCTATAAATTTTTAAGCCTTTCAATGAGATTTTTAAGAAGCTAAAAGGATGGAAATTCACAGTCCGGATTTGACGTTGTAAGTTTTATGTTTACGATACAACGGATTAAACTTTGGCAATGAAGCATTTTCAAGTATTTTTAAGATCAAAATTATTTATATTATTACAGCACTGTATGTTTAATATGATATAAGTGAGTGTTATCTAACTTGATTAAAAAAAACGAAACGAAAAAAATCAAATTTTGGTTTGCTTTTACTATGAGTTAGGTTTGTATTTAGTAATTTGACTATTTATTTGAAGTATGTCATGGATTTTTTAAATTATTATTTTTGGAGCAGCGTCCATTGGTGTATGTGATAAACGGTTCCACACGACAAGACCGGATCTCAAATCCCATCCGGACCGTCCCCCAGTATCATGGATGGCATGAAGTAAGCCAGAAATGGTCGGCATGACCTTAGAGGTCGGTAAGCCTCAAAGAGAAAGAGAGCGAGAGAGAGAGATAGAGAGAGAGAGAGAGAGAAAACGATTTTGTTTATATATTTATTAAAATTCATAAGACGGCCTATTCCTCTACTCAACAGCTGGTGATCATCCTCGAAATTATTCGCATAGAACATCTGGACGACAAAAAAGAGGCAGACTCTGACCCGTTTTCTCGATTTGCTCTGCAACCAAATTTATACGAAATTTACTCAGATAAGACGGCCAAGTAATCATTCCCTCCGTAACATCCCTCCTACAGTGGTTTGATTTCTTTCAAAAATGGAGCGAACAAAATAAAAGTAATGAGACGCTACTATACTTCAAAACTTCAATTTTCTAGACTTTTTTCTTTTCTTATGCTGGATAATTATTTATACTAATTACACGGCAAAATGTTTACACATCAAATTCCGGCAAGAAAACATTTTGCATCTGGAAGTAAAATCATAAATAATGTTACACTAACTTACAATTGTCTAGAATAAATACATTTTCCTACCTTTATGACAAGATTGACACGAAAATTTCATAACTTTTTAGTTAGCTAACTTTAAATTTAGTCACTCTCTGAAGGCAACACACACTGGACAATACTTCATGGTGTCACCAACTGTGTGGTTGTGAGTTCACATTCGTTATCTCCTTACCAGAGATTTCTTCACATGAGGAGGCACGCTAAAATCGGGACAATGTAAATCACTTTGATCGCATCGTTTTTTGCTCAGTATAGATTTAGCCACAGGCAAGGCTGGACCGTGGCGATAGATAATTAAAGGAACAAGTAGTGACGCAAAAGCAAATAGCGCATACTTTCTGGAATTCGACGAAAACGGTAAGTCATTCATCGGATTCAATTTTGCGAATAGTTAACGAAGAATATGATCTCAAGGGAAACCACTGTGAGGCACAGGTGAAAGAAACTCCAATGTTTCAAAGTCTCTTCAAACGTACAGCCAACCAAAATACTGTACCACCAGTAGTGGTGATCATCGATTTCATTCGATGGTGATGATGGTTTACGCGCCTAATTTAATAGCCGCATGTTGACATGATAACGTGAAGGGTATCAGAAGTGTCCGTCAGTGGTTAGTGTTGCGATTTGATGTGCATGCGATAGTGAGTGAATCCGATGGCAATGTATATACTCGTAGTAGTTGCAGCATCCACGGTTTCGCGATAAGATGTGTTGGTAGTAGTGATCGTTTCTGATGTAGATTAATTCTGCAGCTAAAATAATAAAGTTTCTAGCTAATCAGAGAGGACAGTTGGCTTCGATTTGAGCTCTGTTAGTGACTTGAAAGAGAGAGGTGACTTAGCGTCTTTTGTGAAGTTGAATACATATTAAACTTTTAAAAAGAATTGATCGGTCAATTTTCACAAATTAAACTATTGGATGGATTGTAGCCAACACTGGAGGGCACACAATATAAGTTGTTGTGTACAAAATAGTACAAAATAGTACGCGGATTGACGGTTGAAGAGTGACCTTTTAAGTGAGATTTTATTTCTTCCTTCTTCATTTTTTCTCAAATAACTCAGATGTTATTTTTAAGTATTGTTCTTCAAACTTCCAAGTATTGTATCTACAGTGAGTAACATTTTTTTAGTATTATTTTTTGTGTGGAGACAACATTAGTAATTTAAAATATAAATTTAAATAATCTGATTTTGGATTAGTTTTTCGACATGAACAATCTTCTTTTTTAATAAACGATTAATTAATTTTAAGTCCAATTTGGTAGTACAATTATCATTACATACACCACTGGGGTAGGACTTTTTTCCGAGAACGTATTCAGCGTAGTGGCTTTCGTAGTACTAGATACTAGCAACAGATAATAGTTATGTCGCCGGTTTATCTAGTTCATTGCATGCAACACTCGTCTAGGAGCTATAATTGAGTTTGTAATTACAGTATGCCCTCGTATAAACTATCCGGACACTATCTAATGCCGGTGTAATATCCCTATCGCCAAGCTAAGCGAAAGTAAATTAATTTATCTTGTACGCAATCCCATCGAAGAACCCATTAGCTTGATTGAGCATCCAGAGCGTACGAATAGGAAAAGATAACACGACACAGAGATAGAGAGCGAGAGAGAGAGAGAGAGCGAGAGAGAAAAGAGACAAAAAAGGGTCACAAGGTAGACAGGGATAGTGCAAATTTAGGATATAGTGCACAGGACATGCTCTACATTGTAGTGCGAAGATCCGATCCTAGACGATTATCCTATCCATTGCATGGCACGTGATCGGCATCGCAGCTGGTCCATTGCACGGTCATTGTTCCGAGTGCAACAATGAGCTGACATCATAACTTTCCCCGCCTTTCCTGGGATTGGGTGGTACTGGGCAAAAGCGACACGAAGAGGTCTACTTTATACGCCTTCTGTTACGACGCAAAGCAGCAATCAATCACCAGGCGTAGCCGGAATAATTCCACCCGAACAGTCGTTCGTTCGCGAATTTCGTAGCCGCCCTTTGGCAGTGCTGGACTGTGCTGGCATGTTAGCGCGATACACACACACACACACACACGCATGTCCTTGAATCGAGGACACCATCGATGGACAGTACCGGAACCGGAATGTCGAATGTATTTGCTGAGCCAAACGAGATGGACGCCGTAGGTTATGTTTTTTTTGTCTTCCATTGCTGCTTCTGCATAGCCGTTGTGTGGTTCCACGAAAGAAGAAGGTCGAATTTTTGTCCTCCAGATACGGGCAATCGAGGGGTGTACTGTGGTTCGTGCGAAGAAAACAGGACATTACTCAATATCCCTCCGGCTACAAGCCATGCACAATCGCAGGGAGATCGATATTTTGGGAGCTGTCAGATTGGCCGTGTTGGGATGGGAGGTTCAGGATCGCCCAACCTTGTCACTCACAGGACGTGGACATCCTGTCTACGGTGCGCCGGACGGTTAGTTTATTAATAGATGAGGCGTAGTACAAACATTTATTCAAGCATATATGTATGTATCTCGGGGCGGTATCTGTGAGCTGAATGACGCTGTCACTGATGCCGGTTTCGACCGTCTCGTTAGGATGATCATGGAGTGCTTATGTGCTTTCTGGTACAGGCGAGTTTGAGTTTGGAATAGTTCATCGGAAACTCGTTTTAAGTTTTTTTGTTATTGAATAAATTTTGAATAGAAGCTTATGAGAAAAAAAAACGAAAGAAAAAGAGCATTTGATTCCTATCGAAAAAAATCGATTTCAAATTTGTGACTTAGAAACAAAAAAATCATATACAATCTATTTTTAAATCTGAATACTAATTTTGGTTTCAGCAAATCTTCATTTTATCAATACGGCCAGGCCGTTCTACCTGAATAAAAAAAATCTTCATGTTGTGTTTAGTGTTATAAAAATTAATGAACTATTGTTATTTGAGTGATTTTTTATACGTCTCATAAGCGATTTCATTTGCATATTTTAATGATTATTCCTATTTTTTGATTCACTAGTAATCCCTTTTTTATTAACTTTATCAAAATTAGTGTGCGAATGTTACTAATTAAAAAAAATTGATGTAGTAACAGCATGTCATTGTGGCTTATTTTGTTACGGTCACTACTTCATTTGTCTACTACAAAAATGGTATTAAAAATGATGAATTGCCAATATTTGAAACCTTTTCCCAGTTTCCTCACTGTTAGTTCCATTATTTCTCAATCCATTACTGCAATCTGGGTTCTTATCGACCAGAAACCAGCTCTCCAGCTGGCAGATTCGATGTGATTTAGGTGCCTCGCTAGTCCCCGGCTGGTGATGAATTGATATTTGTCCATAGCTACCTTCACCACCATCGTTTGCGCTAATGGATCGGGTGTCATATCTGCGCTGGCACACCGGTCAAGCATTAGGAGGAAGGATAATGTAGCCTGGGGCAATAGCTCCAGCACAAACATCTCACCAGAACTGGCGGACACAAGCGAAACCCGTAAACCTTTCAGCACCGATAGAAACGAGTAAGGCGGATTCTCCCCGGGACGGAATGGATCTATTCTTGACCGAAAAAAAAAGTAACATGAGTGTTGCATGGGTTCGATTGAACGGAGTAGCTTCTTATCAAACCACCGCAAACACTGAAAGCGACGGATTACGCAGCAATCTTTAACTATTGCTCGATGGGATAGAGAGACATTGTGAAAAATCGTTACGAACGCCAACGCCAACGTTCGGCGAATGTTTCTTGGGGAATAGTGTTAAGTCTCATTAGAGTGGCATCTCAGCTCTGCAGTGGAGTAAAGCTATCGATAGCCGAGCTTATTGGCAATGTGGCTAGAGCAAACACACGCATTGCGCTTTTGTGCAGTTGAGTGCACTCAGTGTTATGGTAGGCGATGGATAGATAATACGCCACATCTAGTCGAGAGTGTGTGAGTAAACATTTTGCCGTCGTAATTCTGATTTATATATGATGCACAACGAGCACTCAACATCAAACAAAGCGCTTAGCAATAGGATTATGTATGTGCGAAACGTCTCGCTGGAGATTGGCAATAAGCTCCACAGTAAACAGCAATGCAGAGTAATAGACACGATTTACCAAGAAGTAGAGCACTTCAAAATAACAATGATCATAAAATATCTCCATCCCTTCCATTATGTTGATAATATTCAAAAGCTTTCCATACTGTTCCAACACTCAAAGACTTCTTCGTTTAGTGCGCTTAGAGTTTATTCGCCAAACGAAGTATGTTTCATGTTCCACAAAAAACAGAACTCAAAAAACAAACACAATGCACGGCACATTTAAGAGATGAGCAGCGTTTAAAGAAACCAAACCCCCGTGACTTTGCCATCATCTGAAACTGTATACCCAATCGCGATGATAGTTGGTCCCGCTGTCCTGTTGTCCTGTGTCGTTATCGTACGAGTGGTTTGTCCTTTTATGCTTGCTTTCTTTCCATTCCGCTCTATTGTTTGCCGGTTGCTCACTTTCATCAATGACTATACAGACTGACCTTTCACGCAACAACAATCATAGCACCAGCCACGATCATGTATCGTTCCTTCACAATGATGTCCTTCAGAAAAAGCATAGAACGTCGAAGTAAAACCAAACGACACTGGGTCGTTTAGTTTTTCGGGGGGGGAGACGATCACAATTTAGACACGGGCACTTTGGAGGATGAGCTTTTTTTGGTTGAGTGTGTTTAGAATCAAACCAAACGAGGCCAATAATTCGCAGTAAAACGTGGCCACACCACGTGCCTATCGGAAGGGATAAAGTTATCAAACTAATGGATGCGAATTTTGCTGACAAGTGGGTTTTTGGGAGAATTCTGCTGAATGTTGTGTATTTTTCCCTCCTGATAGCTTTGATTCACTTGGAAAGGGATGCTAATGCTTGTCGGATTAAAGGAATGGATGATATAGTAAACAAACAAAAAAGTTTAACATTTTGAAAACTGATTGTATGTTAGTATATTAATTACTTAGAGCAGAAGAATAATATTTAATCATTTTATCAATCGAGGAAATGGTTCCAGGGCGTTAAGAGAAAATACTTTTTCAATTTCGTAAAATGTTTTTCAAATGTTTATGTAAGTATCAAGTGTCTTAATTCAGTACAAATACCATTAAAAATACCAACAAAGTTCAACTCTAATTAGAACATAATATACGTTTGTTCTATTTCATTATCAGAAATAGCTCAATTGAGTTTAGACACCTCTTTTGGACAATCTGATTGTTTTGTTTGTTTTATCCTATTATATTAACATACAGCTCACTAATACGGTGGTCAGTTAACCAATTCTTAAAGATTTTTTTATCGTTTAATATTCAACATATTGGGGCGACTCGGTGGTGTATATGATAAACGGCAGCGGTCCACACGGCAGGACCGTTTATCAAATTCCATCCGGACCGGAAGGGGGAGCCCTTGCAAGGACTGACTATCCACCTGCTTGGTAAAAATAAGACTTGATATGGCATGGCCGTTCTTAAGAAGCAAATAAGTGATATTGTTATTCAACCGAGTATGCCCGGGATAAGACAAGGCAGAAGTGGCTGGTGAAAATTATGTACACACTTCAAATTTTTTCAGCCCCACGAAGCTGGGAAAATGGCGAAAAGTCGTCATCATTTAAATGTAAAATAAGTTATATTGTAATAATAAAAAATATTTTTAATCGTATCCTTTGTGCATTGTTGTGCAGTTGTTAGATGCAGCAGCAAAGATTAAATATATTTCAAATATCATTCGACTCACGGTTCAGATTGTAAATCTATCTTTCAACAATCTTCGACCCAGCAGCTCGTTACAGCACAAAATTCATTATCGGTTTAATCAATGCCCGAAAAGTGCGCATTCAACCATGGTAAAGCAATAAATTAAAGCATTACCTTATCTAAAAATACCTTCCCCCCATTCCCGAAAAACGGCTTACACGATTCAACGAATCCATCTGTCTGGCGTGCGGAGGAATAATTTATAATACGCGCCAGCCCAACCCTCCCAACCCGGAAGTTACGCGCCGCAAAGCGATGAAATCACTTTATCGCTCGGTGCCCAGGTGGAAGATAATCTACGGGTGGGAATCATGAAGGATACACGCTCGAAAGCATAAATCTTTCCACCACCTTGGCCCCCATCCCTTCCTTCCCCCAAGGGCAAAGCATAAGGCATTAAGTCAGAATTGTGGTCAGACGAAGGAAAACCTGGGGACCCGTGTTTGTTGCGGTGATTCTTCCGTAAATCGTGAAATCCTCGTTTTTCAACGCATCCTTGCAGGTGAATGTATATTGCACCCGTTTAAGGTGCTTCACATCCAGCTTCAACATGTGCAACAGTGTGTCAATTCGTGGTGCAATTTATTACCATCGCCACCAACTCTCCGAGGGTGTTTTATCTTTCGTGTTTCGATCGTTTCTGCTTTGGCAACTGTGTTATCTTGCTTCCGGTTTGCCCGGCTTACATTGGATGCAGTTCCAATTGACCGGCGTTCCGGAACGTTGGGCTAGACGAGTAAAAAAACCGGAAGCAAAAATTGGCCAGTATGCAACACTGCGAAACTAAATGTAGCACTAAATTGTGTTCACTTACAGCAAGAAGACGGGTAGCTTGAATTGAGCGTTTAGCTACCAAGAAATAGCTTCGTCTTCATTGTGTGGATCTTAATGGAAGGTCTTGGCTGTGCTCGTGCCGGTACCTAAGGTCCATCTTTTATTCATAGGGTCGTCCTGGGCTAATGAAAACCGTTAAAATTTCCTTTCGCTTCCTGCTCCCTGGTGGGTTTTGAATATAGCTATAGCCACTTTCCATGCGGAAGTCCAATAAACGGTCCGTACGTGTGCCTCGCTGAGGGTCCGTGTCTTCGTGCGCATAGGCAGGTAACGACGGTATGGTCACCATGTGGACACACTTTAATGTGGATAAAATTGCAAATTGGAAGTAAATTGAATCTTTACCTCGTCCCCCTTGCATGACCTATAAAATTAGAGATCGCATGGCAAAAGCGATGGATGGCAAAACCCGGCCCCCGGTAATGGCGTTGTGTCGTTGTGAGCAATGCTCTGGTCGTGCTAAACGTGCACAAGGAACACACTTGTGAAAGTTGTGTGTGGATGGATGTTTGTACATGTTTAACCTTACGAAGAGCACGAAAACGGAAAGATCATAAATGAGCCCGTCGAACGACGTTGCATGTCGGTATAGAAAAATGGTTACCTTCCAAAGAGGTCATATTGAGAAAGAAAACATTACATCTTCGTCTCAGGCTGGATGTAGGGCATCGTTTTAACATTTTACAGTATGTAGTAAATAGCGTTTGGCAATTTGAAACATGTTAAGTTATTGTTAGGAAGTATTTACGATATTTTCCGTCAAGTGACGTTAGTTGGATGTTTGTAAGTGAAATGTTTTATATTTATAAGACATTTCTCATGCATAATGCTCTAATCGTCCACATTGTCATTTTAACCATTTTTAATAATACCTTTATTTGCTTGTCTCCAAAACTACTACACAAACATAAGATATTGCAAAGTACCCTCAACTAATGACAATAAAATAACAACTAAAGGAACTAGGCTTAGAAACTATCCTACACTAAATATCCTAAGTACTCAAGAATGTGATATCGACACGCACTCGGTTTGGACTGTTTTTTGACACTAATTTATTTATCACTAATACTAATACTAGTATTAAGTATTAAGTATACTAACCTAATCCTTGCGTATCACTAATAATAATACTAATTTAATGACTTGTCAGTTAACACACTACAAAAGGACGGTTCGGCGACGATTTAAGACCTTATATACTTATACAACACAATAAAAACCCTGTAAAAAAAATTTGTTGCTATCTTGATGAAGATACGTACACTCTTAACTGCGAGATTTTCTATAAATCATTTCTATCATAATGCAACTTCCACTACTTGCACCACATACTGTTAACGATGGCTGAAATAATACCGCTGAGCATATCAAACGATAATCAAGACCTTGCACACGATAGCACATCAGTGTGCCATCTAAGCGAAACCTGGGCAATAGTACACTGAAGTACGGAAATGCGTACACAGTAGCATAAGATCAGCAAAAGAACAAACATTATGATGGCGGTTATGGGGCCCGTACGTACACATTAACGAGAACACCGCCACCACCGTAAATGAGCCATAGTGCGCTGTCGTTGCTCTACGGCTCTACTACAGGGCTCATCGTTAAAGTAATTGCAATTTAATGGAGGCACACTGCGGCCGCGCACATAAACACACTCGGGATCTTTACCGGGATGACATCATTTATCAGAAGGGACATAAAACAACGAGCAACAACAAAAAAAAAAGCAAGCGAAACAACGTTTGCACGCTTGTTGCGCACATTGAGACCAGGATTTCCGCGATTGTTCATACACTGGTTGTGTAATTAGTCGAGTTATTTAGACGTTAATGGTAACAGGACTTGTAATGTAATTTTTTTTGTCTTTCTCTTGACCTACAAGACATTTTCCCTTTTCCTCTAAGCACGTCGCACAGTCGATGTTCCATCAGTAGGTGTCATTTAGGTAAAGTAAATGGTTTGCTTCATTTAGTGAGATTTTCATTAATTCTGTTTTGCCAACGCTTTCTTCCTCGATCTCCGGAACGGCAAGGGCTTTATGGTTTTAATAAACTCTTGTTTTCTGTTTCTGGCTAGTTGGAAACCGTGGAGGAAAGAGTTATCCCGCTTACCTTGTATTATACCATTTGCTTGCCAAGCAATTAACGAAGGAGCTATTATCAAACCGGTACGACAAGCTTCCATTTTGTGTGTACCTTTTAGAACCTTTTGTTACTGAAAGAGATTCACGCACACATTGACCGTCTCATATTGGTGCTTTACGATTTAACCACATTTGACTTTTTATACCAATGAAATGGTTCAAGTTCGTGCGTTGAAGTGGTCGTTTTTTTATGGTAGCATCATAAAACGGTGGTCTGTTTGGGAACTTTAATGAGTTTGATTTAAAGATAAGAAACGATGTAGAATTATGTTCATATTATGATTATGATATTCATTAAATATCAATCTTTGCATTTTTAATGGTACAGACACAAAAACCACGTTATTTCTGATAACTGATAACAAAAATAAATGAAAAATTTATTGACAAAAAAACCAACGTTTTCATTGCTCCTTTGTTTAGGTCTAAATTCGTCTTCTGTGTCTTATAAACTTAGCAACAGTAAATAGAAAATAATGAAAGACACACTTTTTTGCATTCCAATATTGAATTCAATGAAGGACTTAATAGTATGGAGTCTTTTTTAACATAGTTTAGCATTGTTAAATATTTTTAACGACTGACCCTAGGAATATATAATCCATACTTACATACAGAAGAAGAAGAAGAATATTTTAATTAATTAAAAATATTCCTTACATAAGTCGTCGTGATTTTTGAGAACATTGAACAAGTTTCTAATCGACTATTAAAAGTAACGATCTCTAAGTCTTAGATAAATCAATTTTATCTCAGAATATGTCAGATCAAATTTTTAAAAACACATTAGTCACATCTGTAGTTAAAAAATTTATCGTTGTTTGTCTCTCTCTCTCTCTTCTTGGCTTTAACGACCTTACAAGGTCACGCCGGCCATTTCTGGCTTAGTAGACTTATTTTTACCAGTCCTTTGCTACCGTCCTTTGGCGCCGTTTATCACATACATTACCGGGCCGCCCCAATCGTTGTTCGTCTATGTTACTTTAATTTCTTTACTAGTATAAGTTACGTAAACTCTTGTTTAATTCTATGAAACCTTTTTGTATTTATACTGCCTTGAGTTTAAAAATGATTATTTTTAATATAAATAATATCCCTTTTCGACGAGCGATTAAACTTCTGCTTTTTTTCTAGTTAGTGGATATAAAAGATAATTCTTTTAGCATTTTTCTAAAAGGTAGAGTAAGTGTAAAGTAATACATTATTTTTTCAATATTTGACCACGAAATGGGATACGTTTTTGATGAACCTCATGTAAATTGTGTTTGATTACAGATTATAAATAAGAAAGACAGCATCATCAGACGATCTTCATTTCAAATCATGTCATTTTATTTATGAAGATACTTTCTAGTCTTTTTCGTCTAAGATCTTTCTTATTGACCGTTTTGTATTTGTGGTTCAAAAATGGTCAACCGAATTTCCCAAAAGAAAAGAGTAATTTATTATCATAAAATGACACAGTTACTAATGAGACAGAACCGATGGTTTGTATTACCTCGGTCTAGGTAAGTGAGCAGCACAAACACGCATTTGATATTTGACTTAAAAACACCAGGGAATTGTGTTGATGGATTATGTCTATTATTTAAGCGTTTTTCTTTTGTCCCTTTTTTGATACAACACTTTGATGGGAATTATACCACTTCTGTAGTTGTTCTGCAATGAGCAAAATAAACAAAACAACATTCCTTTTTTGTGATATGTTTTATGTGACGCATATTTGTTGACGTAAAATAACGCACCGAGGGTCATGAATAAAATTGATATGGTTCTTGTACACACTTCTTCAACCATTTATCATTTCCCAAAGAGCCGATAATCTGCACGCCCTATTTACACTCCTTCAATATTCCTTCACCCCATTTTCAGACAAGCACTTTTCGCTTGCAACTAGCAAACAAAAGAGAGAAAAAAAACCGAAATGGAAAACGGGAAACTTCGAATGCAAATTGTGCATCCAGCCGTACGACATTTCGGTCTGACATTCGCCATGAGACGGTGCAAACAAGTACGGCTGAGCCCCTAAATAAATAGGGCTCTACCAAACCGCAAATGGACAAATAGAGAAGGAAGTAAATTCACTACTTGGTTGACTCGAAAATAGTTGTGCTGCCGACAAGCCCTCGGTTTGTTGCCTATTTACACCGTGTGACGTTCGACTCTAGGGAGCACGAGCCGTGGTGATGAGGGGCCAAGTTGACACGGGAATCGTTTTTCATGTTTCGGCGATGTTTTATGCTGTCAGTTCTCTCTGTTTTACCTCGAGGAGGAAAAAAACGGGTCTCTGGAAACTCCCTGGAAAAGTGACATGTTTTTTCTTTTTGTTTCGGTTTGCTCTTTTTTTCTGGCGCTCTCTCATGTGTTAGTGTACGAGAGGAAATTATACTAGGGAAAACTTTAATTTCCTGATCATACTGTACTTTGAAAATTTCTCACTATAGGCGAAAAAAAAAATAGAAAAAAGATTTACTGTTTTCTAAAAACAAAATCCTTATAATCAGCCGCATTTGATCGTGATCACTACTGTCGCTGCATGTTTTATAATCTTTTTTCAAACACACCTCTACCTTACCTACTTTACCTACACCACGGGAAAAGCTTCGAAAGCTTTGCAAAACAAAAAGTAGGATATCGTTGATGCAAGCAGCCTATACTGTCCATCGTTAAGTGGCCTGCTTTAGTATTCATTGCTGACGTGGCCTTGCGTGGTATGGTTGGCAGAACGATAAAACTTTGTCTATCTCGTTCGAGCACGTAATCACAGAATATGCAATCCCACCGATGTTTTTTTTTTGGTAGTTTCGGTAGTAAGAGTTCAAGCTCAGTTCAGGTTCTCTTTCATGGTAAAAATGTTTTCCCTAAGGAAACCGTTTTTTTTTTATTATGGTCAAGGTTTATTAACGTTATTATTTCCAACAATACATGAATTTTAAGCATTAAACTTCTAGTTAAAAATTATAACAAATATTAACAAACAACTCAACTTGTTTAAAAATTAACCACGAACGAAAAACGCCTAAACGCTTGGTAATTCTAGTGTTAAATATAAATAAAGATGTTAAATTTTTCAACTAAATTTGTTCTAACTTTTACTATTGTATTGTTTCCTTTTTTTCAGATCGAACTTCAACTCCAAACGGCAAACTTTTCATCCCATACAATCTGAATTGTTCGCCTCACCTCGAGTGGGCAAGCAAAACTCGGTTTAATATTTAATCGCATCATATCCCAATCACGGCCCCAAAAAACGTTTCACACTAGTCGAGCGTAAAATCCTCATCTTCTAGTGTTATTCCTCGCCACGATTAGAAACGGTGAAAAAACTACCAAAAGTGTGAAAAAGTGTAAAACGGACAGAGAACCAAATACTGGACTACCTGTACCTGGGTGTTATTCGATTTTTTTTTCGCAGGTGTGAAACCACTCGTGCGAAGAAACACCCCGGTTAGTGACAGTGGTTCACGTTTTCCGGTCGAAAGGCATCGACAGTGTCCGTTGTGTTTTTTTGTTCCAACTACCCTGCAGCGTGTGACAAAACTTGTCATAGGCTAATTCAACCATGGAAGCGGTAGCGAAACCTTCCTCGACACGCTCACAGCAGGTGCTTTCGGTGCAGAATCAGCAACAAATTGCGATCGAAATTATCAGCGAGTCTCCGATTGCCCAGCATCAGCAACAACCAGCACCGGCACACCAACAGCTGCAACATCAGGAGCTTCAGGCGCACACCCTGCTACAGCAATGTCAGCAGCAACAGTCAGCAGTTCCACAGCCGAACGTGGACATCGTGTTGCGTGAATCGACCCGTGGCAATTTGGTTAGCCGAAAAAAACCATCGTCCGCCGATGGCAAGAAAGGTTCGGGCCATAGAAGCAAGGACGACCAGAAGGGTGAGGGCAAGTCGGTGTACCGGAAATTCTTCAAACGCATCAAAACCATCCTGGACGGTGCGGATCCGGCAGCGAGCAGCAGTAAGTTTTTTTTCTCTGTTGCTACACTCTCTTTATCCTTTCCGGTATGTGACTCTTGAAATGCAATCAAAACATCGTTGGTAATTGCATTTGATATGCAAAAATGTATTTTACTTTTGTTGAACGCATCGGAGATTTGATTGGGGTGAACCCCGTTTCCGGTCGCTGATTAATTTGCAAACAAAATAATCTACGTGCCAGGCATGTCGATCGAGTTTGTAGGATGCTTTGCTGTTACAGCACACAAGCTTACAGCAGTGACACATCCTCAGTATAATTTCCGGCACAAAGTCACAGGTGCAAAAAGGACAATCAAATTTTGCTGTCATTGTTGGGTTTTGTGTCAATAATGAAATGCAAAAACGAAGGTAATAAGTGCAGCGTATGGAAATGTATTTATAGCGTGTTTTTATTTCGATTGCAATTGTTTTATTTATTGACCCAGATGTAATTTATGTCAGAAAGGGGAAATGGCAATGGAAATGTAATGCGCAATAAATTGTTATGCATTTTAATCATTTGAGGGGGTTTGTTTTCTTGGTTCAAACGGGTTGATTGAGTATTGACATTATGATGTCCCGGGGGGACATTTTCACATGGGGGGACATTGTAAATGGGTATTAAGATATTGGCTTTTGACAAACAAACCAGACAGTTGCATTCGTTACAATAATTATTTATTATAGCTTCTGTGAAACTCCCAAGAGGTTTGAATGATGAATCATTTTGTTTGAAGTTCTATTAAACACACCGACATTCACAGTGTAGGTCCTGTTGGGTTGAAAAAGTTATTGTTAAGTATATTATTGCTACTGTAAAGTTTTTCATGGTTTTTGAAGAATTTCTTGATAGAATACTAGAATTCGACATACCTAACTTTACAGTCTAAAAATATATTCGGTAATTAAAGTCTTCCAGTGGAGAATTATGCGGATTATTGAATCTTCAATCTTCATCGGATTATGATTATGAGCGAATATCTCCTGAACAGCTTTAGATATGTATGGTAGGAGAATTCAACCAATTAATTTTGAATAGATTACAGGAAAATATTTGAATCAGGGATATGTCGAATAAGTGAACAACACTTTTCCTGAGGTGTGGCATATTTCACCTGATTCTAGTTTAAATTCGCGTGCCTGAAAAAGGGACATTAATTGTCCAAATGCACCATTAAACATTTTTACATGTGCCGAAGATTCGCTTTTTGGTGCTGCTAGTCCGTGAACCAAACTATGATCCAGCGATCTTGACTTCGTTCTAATTGCCGCTAAAAAAATTTAAATGCCTTTATATGTCTATTGATGCATTGTCGTTACGCTGGAACTGCCAATAAACACATGAAGAGGTACTACCAGAAATAAACACGATCATTTCATTTCAATTAACGGAAAAATACCAACTTGGATTTGAGATTTGAGAACTGAGGGGAATAACGGACTTGGATGAGAAGTACTATTGTGATCGAAACCATCGACTGTTGGTAAATTCATTGATTGAATATGTTCGAATGAGCATTACACATCTTGGATTGTCATACATTTGTGCAAGTGTCCTTTTCTACCTATAATCTATCAGCGTGGACCGAGTAACTACATATTTCTGCTAATGGCTTCACATTTGTTGATTAAAAATGATGATGATAGACCAACAAAAAAAGCTAACATTAGAGAAAATCAGTCGTGCATTGTTTTGAAATAAACAATATTCTTAGAAACACATTTGCTAGTCAACGAGGCTAATCGTACTTAGATCAAAAGTTATTGCAAATGTTGGAGAAAGTACACCGTACAATCAATTAAACCGAGCAAGTCTCATATGGCTGGTGTGGCCTAAATCTAAATAAGCAAGACGATGCGCAGCTCACGTCTCATGCACAAATACGTCCCATACATATTGAAAAAAATACGTTGAATTATCCAAGAATAGATATGCGTGCTTGCTACCAAATTGCATGTCACGGATTTGAAGTGGAATAATTTAGCTCAATCAATGTTCGATCCGGCGATAAGGCAAAACACAAGAAAAAATGCCTTGAGTTTATGTTAGGATAGCAAACCCTGCTATGTATTCGATCATGGACTCTACTGTATTTCTTTATACATATACATATTTAGGCAACACTGAAATAAAGTCATTCTTATTAGTACAAGCAAAGCGGCAACACGAGCTTCTGTTTAAACTGCATAACTTTAGTTTATTATAACCATCAGCATAAGTGGAGCTGACAATTTGAGAAAAGTCGTAAAAATCACATTATCGATAACTATAAATAGCAATTTACAGATAAAAAACAGATTATTAAACTTATTAATATGTTAAATAAGTATTGCAATAATGATCATTCTATTTAACTGTTCAAATTACCTCACCATCTGTACTATTGCGTTTTTTTTATTCGAGACTTTAGATTTGCATTGCTATTTTTTAGGAAATTGAGGGGGAGACTGAAAGGGTGGCACAGAATTCCTAAATTACAAAAAACAGCTTATCGATACGCCAACCCTTTCTTCCAAAACCTGTCGAACAATCGATGAATAATGAGCGTAAATTTGAAGCTTGCTCCATTAATCACTCCAGCTTGTGCAACCTCCAATCTCAACAACACTCGAAAGTCATGTTTTCTAATGGAGACGCCTGGTACTTCACTTAATGTGAACAGGCTTCAAATCTCACCATTATTGCTTGGAGATTATTTATTTCTTTGTACCACATCCACGTTCTACATTTACAGCCGGTTACATAATATTGTGAGGAATGTTCATTTGTTACTCCATTGATTTCTGTTGCGTACGCTTCTTCGCTTGAAGGGCTTACCCATTGACACACTTCATTAGTGCAAGAAAACGGTACGCCACTTGAAGTGAGTGTGAAATCAAACATCGTCTAAAGTGTGGAATCGGTTGTGTTGAAAAGAAGTAGCAGGAATTGTAGAAATGGTGCGCCTCAACGACATGGTTCGGTGATAGGTGTACATTATTGGAACGCTGTGTAGGTTTCCAATCGCATATGGCGAATCATTGAGTAGTAATTGAAGCGTTACATTGATTGTTGTTACGATCGGTTTAGTGACAATGATGAGCAGCTGACACAAAGCAAATAAAATGGCGATCGTAATGGAAAGCGATATAATTACGCTGGGTATGCCGGGTATTTTTGTAAGAAAAGGATGTAGAAAATAATAATCACTCAAGTACGAATAATAAATAAAACGATATATCAGTCCTAAAGAACTGTAGGAATCTCAACAATAAAATGCACCCGTGACACTCAGCTCCAAAGAGTTTGTCGATTTTTCGTTTATTTGCTTAGTGTTTGCTTATATTAATGAAAAAATGTAGCTATCTTGTTTGGTCAGAACACAACATGCTACTTACAAGCTGTTAAATTCGATTTGCAAAAGCTTCTTATCCAATCAAAAAAAGCCTGCTCAACAACAAAGAAAACCATGTTCAACTCGTTTGCTTAACCCTTGTACTAGCTTTGTAACCAATTTCAACCTTTCCTTCCTTTTTATACTCTAACCCCCCCAAAAAAGGTTGATCAAAACAAGCTACACCTTTGGCAAATTATGATGCTCCCAACGCCAATATGGTCCAGTTGCTTTCACCTTCGAAACACACCCCGTTTTACGCGTGCCACTCAATTATTCACCCAATGGCTGATGCCAACCCACGAAGCACGGCCGCCGCATATCGAGTTGGACTATCGAAGCGCAAGCAAATTTGTCTAACTATCTAATCCATTTACTGACGCAAGATAAACAAACACTTCGTCCAACGGTATGCGATGGTGTTCAAAGGATTTTTTTTTTTGCGACGAGAGGTTCAACACTTACCTTCTGCCTTTCGGTTTGGTGCTCGTTCACTTCTGCTTCTGTTTATCTACAAATCCACAAACACCCATATAAATAACGGTACATAAACATTACCC
>STHD01003104.1:0-23929 GCA_016170015.1 Anopheles longipalpis | reverse complement strand
CGTCAACACGATCGAGCTGATGCCGATCGCGCAAGCCCCCGGCGGCCCGACCGTCCACCGCGGCTGAAGCCCCGCGGGCCTGGCCCCGGGCCGGCCCGCGGTGTGCTACGGCGCACTACATTCCGTTACGAAACGGTTACGAATCGGCCCCCTGCCTTCCGGTAGAATGCGCGCCATGACTCAGCCTACCCGCTCCCCGGAAGCGCCTTCCGGCTTCACCTGGCCGGTGCGCGTGTACTACGAGGATACCGACGCAGGCGGCATCGTCTTCTATGCCAACTACCTGAAGTTCTTCGAGCGCGCCCGCACCGAGTGGTTGCGCGCGTGCGGCGTCGACCAGCGCCAGCTCGCCGACGATACCGGCGCGATCTTCATCGTCCGCAGTACGTCGCTCGACTACCGCGCGCCGGCGCGACTCGACGACACGCTGACGATCACGAGCCGGCCCGGACGCATCGGCCGCGCCTCGGTGGATTTCACGCAGGAAGCCTGGTGTGGCGACACGCTGCTCGTGGCCGGACACATTCGCCTCGGCTGCGTCGACCGTAACGACATCCGGCCCGCGGCCATCCCGCCGGCCGTGCTCGACGCACTGCAACGCGGGCCCGTCATCGACGCCGGGCACACTTCATTGTCAACGAAGCTCGCATGAGCGCCGTTTAGACAAAGCCTATGAACTTGCCGTTCTGATTCGATACTAAGCAAGGTTCGGCGTCAGGCATGACCGGCGCGCCGCGCCGCACGCATACCGGGCGCCCCGAAGGGCCGTTACTCAAACCTCTATGAACACTTCTCAAGACCTGTCGATCATTTCCCTCGTCCTCAACGCGAGCGTGCTGGCCCAGGCCGTGATGGGACTGCTGCTGTTGCTGTCGCTGATGTCGTGGACCTTCATCTTCCGCAAGTGGTTCGCGATCCGCCGCGCGCGCGCGCAGACCGAACGCTTCGAGAAGGATTTCTGGTCGGGCGGCGACCTGCAGGCGCTGTACCAGAGCGCAGCCAACAACCGCCACACGATCGGCGCGCTCGAGCGGATCTTCGAATCGGGGATGCGCGAATTCCTGAAAGCGAAGGAAAAGCGCATCAGCGATCCGGGCCTCGTGCTCGACGGTGCACGCCGCGCGATGCGCGCGTCGTTCCAGCGTGAAATGGACGTGCTCGAAGCGAACCTCGCGTTCCTCGCGTCGGTCGGCTCGGTCAGCCCGTACATCGGCCTGTTCGGCACCGTCTGGGGGATCATGAACTCGTTCCGCGGCCTCGCGAACGTGCAGCAAGCCACGCTCGCGAACGTCGCGCCGGGCATCGCCGAGGCGCTCGTCGCCACCGCGATCGGCCTGTTCGCCGCGATTCCGGCGGTGGTCGCGTACAACCGCTACGCGCACGACATCGACCGCCTCGCGATCCGCTTCGAGACCTTCATCGAAGAGTTCTCGAACATCCTGCAGCGTCAGGCCCAGTAAGGAGCACGCCATGGCAGGAAGCCCCATCCGATCCAGCATGCGCGGCGGCCGCTCGCGCCGCGCAATGGCCGACATCAACGTCGTGCCGTACATCGACGTGATGCTGGTGCTGCTCGTGATCTTCATGGTCACCGCACCGCTCGTCGCCCCGTCGATCATCAACCTGCCGACCGTCGGCAATGCCGCGCCGCAGGAGCAGACGCCGCCCGTGGTCGTCAACATCAAGGCCGACCGCACGATGAGCGTCAAGTACAAGAGCGACTCGGGCGCGACCCAGGAAGACACGATGACGAAGGCCGAGCTCGACGGCTTCATCTCGGCCCGTCAGGCCGATCACCCTGACCAGCCGGTCGTGATCGCAGCCGACAAGACCGTGCAGTACGATGCCGTCATGACCGTGATGTCCGATCTGAAGGCGCGTGGCGTCAAGCGCGTCGGTCTCCTCGTCAAATCGCAATGAACCGGCAGCAACCCACGCGCAGCTCCGCCTACCCGCCTCAGCCTCCCCGCGAGCGCGGCACCTGGCGCGCATTCGCGCTCGCCGCGCTGATGCACGTGCTGCTCGCACTGTTCCTCTATCATGGCGTGCAGTGGCAGAACAGCACGCCGGCCGGCGCCGAAGCCGAGCTGTGGACCGAGGTGCCCGACGTCGCCGCGCCGCGGCCCGTCGTCACGCCGCCCGCGAAGGTCGCGCCGCCCCCTCCCCCGGTACGCGACGAACAGGCCGACATCGCGCTGCAGCAGAAGAAGCGGCAGCAGGAAGCGGCCGCGCGCGAAGCGCTGCTCGATCAGCAGCGCCGTGCGCAGCAGTTGAAGGCCCAGCAGGAAGACGAAGCCCGGCGCGCGCAGCTCGCGGCACAGCAAGCCGCCGCACTCGCCGCGCAGAAGGCAGCGGAACGCGACAAGCAGAAGCAGGCCGACAAGCTCAAGCAACAGCAGCTCGCCGAGCAGCAGAAGCTCGAACAGCAGAAACTCCAGCAGCAGAAGCAGGCGCAGGTCGAAGCGCAGCAGGCGGCGAAGGCCAAGGCCGACGCGGCCGCCAAGGCAAAGGCGGAAGCCCAGGCCAAGGCGAAGGCCGACGCCGCCGCGCACGCGAAGGCCAGTGCGGCTGCGAACGCGAAGCTCGACCGCGAGCGCAACGCGCGCCTCGCACAGATGCAGGGCCTGTCCGGCGCCGGTGAAGGCGGCGGCGAAGGCCTCGCGAAAAGCGGCACCGGCACGGGCTCCGGCGGCAATGCCGCGACGCCCGGCTATGCCGACAAGGTGCGCCGCCGCGTCAAACCGAACATCGTTTGGGGCGGCGAGCGAGCAGGCCTGACCACCGTCGTCAAGATTCGGTGCACGCCGTCCGGTGACGTATTGAGCGCATCGGTGTCCCGCTCCAGCGGGAATTCGGGGTGGGATCAAGCCGTGGTCAATGCGATCCACGCATCGGTCCCGTTGCCGCCCGATTCTAACGGTCGTACCCCGTCCGACATTACGATTACCTTCAAGGCAGCGGAGTGAAAGGAAATGCGCTTACACTCCGGGCGTCGCTGTCAGACGGGAACGAATCGGGTATTTTTACTGTCTCTGCGGTTGCGCAGCGATCCAAGTCATACGGGAAGCAAGAAGCATGAGTTTGATGACAAAACTAGGTTTCAGGGTACTCGTGGCCTCGTGTCTGATTACGGCGGGCAGCGCCGCTAACGCCCAGGTCAACGTGCTGATCACCGGTGTCGGGTCGACCCAGTTCCCCATCGCCACGGCGAATTTCACGAACGAGGCGAACCTGCCGCAGCAGGTCACGTCGATCGTCCGTGCCGACCTCGCCCGCAGCGGCAAATTCACCAACATCGACGCAGGCAGCACGCCCGTGCCCGAGACCGCCTCGGTCGACCTCGGCGCTTGGAAGGCCAAGGGCGCGAATGCGTTCGTCGCCGGCAGCGTGAACCGCGAGGCGAACGGCCAGTACAAGGTCAATTTCATCCTGTACGACACCGTGAAGCAGCAAAGCCTCGGCGGCCTGTCGCTGACGGCCACCGACAGCACGCTGCGCACGGCCGGCCACAAGATCGCCGACTACATCTACCAGAAGCTGCTCGGCGTGCGCGGCGTGTTCGCCACGCGCCTGTCGTACGTGATCAAGACCGGCAACCGCTACCAGCTGCAGATTTCGGATTCGGACGGCCAGAACGCGCGCATCGCGCTGTCGAGCACCGAACCGATCATCTCGCCGTCGTGGTCGCCGAACGGGACGAAGGTCGCGTACGTGTCGTTCGAGCGCAAGAAGCCGATCGTCTACATTCATGACCTGCCGACCGGCCACCGCTTCATGGTCTCCGACCAGAAGGGCAACAACAGCGCACCGGCCTGGTCGCCGGACAGCAACACGCTCGCCGTCGCGCTGTCGCTGACGGGCAATACGCAAATCTACACGGTCAACGCGAACGGCGGCGGCCTGCGTCGTCTCACGCAGAGCAGCTCGATCGATACCGAGCCGTACTACTCGCCGGACGGCCGCTGGATCTACTTCACGAGCGATCGCGGCGGTGCGCCGCAAATCTACCGGATGCCCGCACAGGGTGAAAGCGCCGGTGCGGCACAACGCGTGACCTTCACCGGCAGCTACAACACGAGCCCGCGCGTGAGCCCGGACGGCAAGCTGCTCGCTTACATCTCCCGCACGGGTGGGGGCTTCAAGCTGTACGTTCAGGATCTGCAATCCGGCGCGGCGAACGCCATCACGAATACCAATCGCGACGAATCGCCGAGCTTCGCGGCAAACGGCCAGTATCTTCTGTACGCTACCCAGTCGGGTGGTCGCAACGTTCTGGCTGCAGTGCCCTCCGACGGCAGCGCGCCGCCGCAAATCCTGTCCGTCCAGGGCGGCTCCGTTCGCGAGCCGTCGTGGGGGCCCTTCATGCAATGACCACAAGGAGAGTAACCATGATGTCGAATAAAGCTCGTCTGGCCCTGGCCGTGATGATGATCAGCGCGCTCGCCGCATGTAAGTCGGGCGTGAAGCTCGACGACAAGGCGAACAACGCGGGTGCAGTCAGCACGCAACCGAGCGCCGACAACGTCGCGCAAGTGAACGTCGATCCGCTGAACGACCCGAACAGCCCGCTCGCGAAGCGCAGCATCTACTTCGACTTCGACAGCTATTCGGTGAAGGACGAGTACCAGCCGCTGATGCAGCAGCACGCTCAGTACCTGAAGAGCCACCCGCAGCGCCACGTGCTGATCCAGGGCAACACCGACGAACGCGGCACGAGCGAGTACAACCTCGCACTGGGCCAGAAGCGTGCGGAAGCCGTGCGCCGTGCGATGGCACTGCTCGGCGTGAACGATTCGCAGATGGAAGCCGTGAGCCTCGGCAAGGAAAAACCGCAGGCAGCAGGTCACGACGAAGCATCGTGGGCGCAGAACCGTCGCGCCGACCTCGTCTACCAACAGTAAGTAACGGAAGAATCGCCGTATGACGCACCGTGTAACCTGGCTGCGTGCAGCCGCAGCTCTCTGCGTCGCCGGCGCGGCGTGGTCGGCCGCGCCGGCGCACGCCGGCGTGTTCGACGACAACGAAGCGCGCCGTGCCGTGCTCGATCTGCGCAGCAAAACCGACAACCTGTCGAGCCAGTTGTCCGCCGCCCAGCGTACGATCCTCGATCAATCCGGCCGTCTCGACCAGCTGAACCAGCAGGTCGCGACGCTGCGCGGCGAGAACGAGGATCTGACGAACCGGCTGACGACGCTCGAGCGGCAGCAGAAGGAGTACTACCAGGATCTCGACACGCGGCTCAAGAAGTTCGAGCCGCAGCAGGCGACGATCGATGGTGTCGAAGGCACCGTGCAGCCGGGTGAAACGGATGCGCTCAATGCGGCGCAACAGCAGTTCCGCAACGGCAACTTCAAGGCGGCCGCGGCTTCGTTCCGCGCGTTCATCGCGAAGTATCCGCAGAGCCCCTATCAGCCGACCGCGCAGTACTGGTACGGCAATGCGCAATACGCGCTGCGCGACTACCGCGGTTCGACTGCGACGTGGCAGGGGATCGTCAGCAAGTTCCCGCAGCACCCGCGTGCGGCCGATGCCCTCGTGGCGATCGGGACGAACCAGCTCGAACAAGGCCAGAAGGCGGCTGCGAAGAAGACGTTCGAGCAGGTCGTGTCGCAGTACGCCGGTTCGAACGCGGCACAGACGGCGCAGGGCAAGCTCGAGACGATCAAATAATTATCGTGACGGGTTGTTGACAGACCTGCAACCCGTCGCTATAATCTTTTGCTCTTTGGGTCGTTTGCCAAGTTGTTGAAGCAACGAACCAAAACAGGTTTCAAGAACGTGGGGTGGTAACTCAGTTGGTTAGAGTATCTGACTTTTAATCAGAGAGTCGAGGGTTCGAGTCCCTCCCACCCTACCAACTATCTTCGATAGTGCAATAAGCCTCCCTCGCGGAGGCTTTTTTGCGTCTGTCGCTTTGTCGAGCGACACGTCCCTTCCCTCACCGCGACGGGTGCGCCGTTGAAAGTGCACCGCACACCGTCCGACGTCATGTGCCGGCCTGCCAGGGCAACGACGCTCGCCGGCGCAGCGTAACCGCACCCGCAAGCGTCGCCGGCTCCGTCCGTCACGGCTGTCGCGCGCTTGCCTCCACGGCCTTCTCCGGCGTCGCCGCCGCAACCGGCACCTGCGCCACTGCCGCACCCGCTGCGCGCAACCGCACGATCCCCTCGTCGCCGACTTCGACGAACAGATCGCCGTTCGGCGTGGTGACCATCCCTGCCGGACGATTCAGCGCCCCCGGCAACGTACCCGGCCGATTGCCGCGTAACCCGAGTTGCCCGGCGATCACCGCCGCATCGCCCTTCGCGTCGATCCGCAGGACGGTATGGTTTCCGCGGTCGCTCACATACACGTTGCCGCTCGCATCGGCCGCAATCCGGTCGGGCATGCACCACGCCCAGTCGCAACTGATCAGGTTGTTCGTCAGCCGGTCTTCCTCGTCACGCGACTTCGCATTCGCCAGCGCGCCGTAGTACGCGTGCTCCGCGGCCGGCCACGGTCCGGGCAGGAAATGGATGCGGTGCGCGCCGGTCGCCGGGTCGATCTGCCAGATCACGTCGCGGCTCAACACATAGAGTTGTCCTTGCGGGCCGACCGCCAGATCCTCGTAGCTGCCCGGCATCCGCCTGCTCGCGACGAAGCGTTCGACGTCCTCGCGCGGAATCTTGTATTGCTGCGCCTCGCGTGCGACCGTCGCGACCGTCCCCGTCGAGAAATCGAGCCGGCGGATGCTCGCACCGCGGCCCGCCACGTACGGGCTGTCGTCCAGCACGTACAGGTGACCGTCGCGATCGAAACGCAGATAGCGCGGCCGCCAGAACGTCGCCTGCGCAAACGGGCCGTCGACCCGCGTCTCGTCGCTGACCTTGCCGCTCACCGTCTGCACGTTGCCCTGCGGGTCGATACGACGGATCCGCGCGTTGCCGCTGTCGGCGACATAGAGATTGCCCGACGCGTCCAGCGCGAGCCCGGACGGATAGCGGAAACGCGCCTTCAGGCGCGGCCCGTCGTTGCGCCCCTTGTCGTCCGGTGCACCGGCCCACAGCTCGCCCTTGCCGTCCGGCGCGATCCGGTAGATCGCATCGTCGAGCCGGTCGACGTAGTAGATCGTGCCGTCAGCGGCCACCGCGAAATCGTCGTCGACCGATCCCGGCAACCGCGCGATCTGCGCGTCGGCCGCATCGGTCACCAGCCGCGCATCGCTGCGGTTGCTCACGCCCGCGTAGGCAAGCAGGCGGCCGTCCGGCGCCGCCTGCAGCACGACCTGGCCGCTGCCCGTCGCTACCAGCCTGCGGCCCGATCCGTCGATCGCCAGCGACGTCAGGTCGCGATCGTCCGAGCGCCCGCGCTGCAGCGCCGGCTGTGCAATGCGCACGGTCGCACCCGGCTTGCCGTCGGCACCGATCGCCACGATCGAGCGCGCCGTGGCCGCAATCATCTGTCCCGCACCATCGAACGCAAGCGCGATGTAGTCGGGATCGTCGCGCGCATCGCTTGCTTCGGCCTGCTTGTCATTTTCGCTCGCCGGCGCCATGCCGATGAACGGCACGCTTCCGGCCAGTGCCGCGACCGGGCCCGGCTCCGGCGGCATACGCGCCGACGCAGCTGCCGCCGTGACATCGTCCGGCGCATCGGCCGTCTTGCACGACGACAATGGCGTGTAGCCGTTCGGCGTCACGCGGCCGAACGTCTTGCCGTCGGTGACCCAGATCGCCCCGTCCGGGCTCGCCGCGATCGCGCGGATCCCGGATGGCGTGCAATCGCCGTCGGGCTGCTTCCACGTCGCCACCGATCCGTCGGCGCCGACGATGCGCAAATGGCCCGAATAGAGTTCGCGCGTCCAGAGCCGGCCCTGCCCGTCCAGCGCAATGGCGTCCGGGTGATCGAGCTGGCCGCCCCCGCGCGGGCCGTCGGCATCGCCCGGCTTGCCCGCCACGCCGGCGATCGTGACAACGGTGCCGTCCGGCCGGATCGCGCGCACCAGCGCGTTGCCGGCGTCGGCCACGTAGACGGTGCCGTCCGGTGCGCGCACGGCATCGCCCGGCTGGTCGAACCGCGCGGCGGCAGACGCGCCATCCAGATACGCGCGCACGCCGCTGCGGCCGGCCAGCGTCGTCACGTGGCCCTGCGCATCGATATGCCGCACGGTCGATGCGTACCGGTCCACCACGAGCACGCCGCCATCCCGGTCGGGATGCAGCCGCAGGTCGCCGGCGAAACGGGCCGCCGTACCGGCACCGTCGAGATTGCCTTCCGAGCCGGGCGTGCCGGCCACCCACTCGAGCGACGGCCCGCCTGCCAGCGGAAAGTTGCTGCACGCGCTCAGCAGCACGGCCACGGCCGCGCAGGTCGCGATGCGCACACCGAACCCGTTTGCATTCCGGATCATCTTCCTCTCCTTGCCATTCCATTCGCACCGACTGCCGGCCCGCGCATTGCGCGGGCAAGCCGGCCGGTTCCTGTCATTCATTGCGCCGCGGCCTGCGCGGCCGGCCGGCAGAACAGCTCGCCGCTGGCGGCCACATAGTCGGCCAACCGCCCGGGATCGCGTACATCGAACAGCGACACGCTGCCGGCCTGGCTCGCATTGAGCACAGCGAGCCGGCTGCCGTCCGGATTGAACGCCAGCGCAAGCGGCCAATCGCCGGTGCGGTAGGCGGCGCGCAGCATGCCCGTGGCACGATCGGCGACCAGCACCGTGTTCTCCTGCGGCAGGCTGAACGCGATCAGGCGACCGTCCGGGCTGAACGCGAATTGGTAGCTCGTCAGCGCGCGGCAATACTGGGCGGCCTGGCGCGGCTTCAGCGTGTTCGCGTCGTAGGCCGCGATGCCGTCGCGAAACAGCGCGACCAGGTCGCCGGAGCCCGGTTCGACCGCCACGTCGAACGCGTCGGCATCCGTGATCGTGCCGACTTGCGCGCGCGTCTGCGTATCGAATGCGTCGATACCGCCCGCCACGCCGTTCGTGACGAACAGGCGCCGTCCGTCTGCCGACAGTGCGAGCGCGGCAGGCCGTCCGAACGGCTGGTTGCCGGCGTTCCCGCCGCTCAGCGCAATCGGCTTGCCGAGCGTGCGGAACGTCGCGAGGTCGACGACGGACACCGAGTTGGCGACCACGTTCAGCACGTATGCGCGCGTGCCGTCCGGCGATACCGCGACCGCCTGCGGGAAGCGCTGCACCTTCGCAACGCCGTCGACATGCCCGCTGTCGAGGTCGAGCTTCGCGAGCGAATCGGGACGCATCGAACTGACATACGCATGGCGCTCGTCGGCCGCGATCGCGATGCCCGTCGCCCCCATCCCGCGGCAGAAATTGTCGGGGCAACCATCCTTCACCGCCTTGGCCGGTCGCTCGCCGAGGTCGCGCATGCGCTGCCCGACCGCCACATCGATCACTGCGACGGTGTTGTCGCTGTTACTGGTGACGTACAGGCGCTTGCCGTCCGGCCCGAACGCCATACCGGCCGGCCCGTTGCCGACCGCAATGACGGCCGGCGCAGGGAGCGTCGCGGCCGTCGTCGCCGCGGGCTCAGTCTGTGCGCACGCACCGGCCGCCAGCATCGCCAGCGCCACGGAAAGCACGGCCCGGTGCAGCACCTGCGGCTTGAAATCGACTCTCACTCTTTTGCTCCCGGAAAATGGTCACGCGGCATCGAACGATGCGTCAGCGCACGCTCACGTCCCGCAGCACTGCGCCGTAGCCGGCATACAGGTTGCCGTCGGGCAGCAACTGCAACTGCGCGAGTTGCCGGTGCACGACCGGCAGGTTGTGAAACGGCATCCGTGCGAACAGATGGTGTTCGATATGGAAATGAATCGCGTGCGGGCCGAACAGGAACGTCTGCCACGAACGCCGGACGATCGTGCGCGCGTTGCGGCTCTGGTCCGCGCACGCCGGCAACCCCGCGTGCTCGAAGATCGCGCGCACCTGCCCGGCGAGCGGCAACAGCGTGACGGACGGCACGATCCACAGCGCGACGTACAGCAGCGGATGGCCGGCCAGCGCCAGTGCGCCGAACAGGACACCGTTGCCGGCCAGCATCGAGGCGATCTCCCACGCCGCATACGCGCGCGATTTTTCGACCTTCGGCAACGCATGCGCCAATGCGCCGCGCGCGAGCTTCACGACACTCGTCACGTAACCGATCCCGCACGCATACGCGAGCAGGCGGCCGATCAGCCGAACGCGCGTCACCGGATAGTCGTGCACGCCGAACAGCAGCGCGACGGGATCGTCCGCCTGCATCGGCGCGCGATGATGCTTCAGATGACCTGCACGATACGTGCGCAGCGACAGCCACAGCGGGCCGGCCGCAAGCAGTTGCCCCAGCACGTCGTTGACGCGCCGGTTCCGCGCGAGCAACCCGTGCGCGCCTTCATGCATCATGACCGCGAGCGCAAGCTGGCTGCGCGCGATCACGATCGCGACGCACGCATATACGAACGGATGCGGCAGCACGATCGCAACTGCGAACGCAGCGGCAATCATCAGCCAGTCGCCCGCCAGCGCCACGCCGACACGCGACGCGTTCACGCGAAACAGCGCGGGATCGGGCACGAACCGCGCGAGCCCGGCATCCGGTCTGGCGGGGCGAACATGCGTGTCCGTCATGCGAGCCTCCTGCGCCACGCACGCCGCTCGACCCACAGCGCGCTGATCATCGCGAGCGCGACGCCGCCCAGCACGTCGGCCACCGTATGCTGCTTGAGGGTCAGCGTCGATACGCAGATCAGCAGCCCGATCGACGCCGCGACGATCCGGCGCCGGTCCGTCAGCATCCGGCACGCAAGACACGTCACCGCGACATGCAGGCTCGGGAAACCGTTGGCCGCGAGATCGAGCTGCCACATGCGCGCGAGGCGATGACGCACGAACGCATTGCCGATCTCCGCGACGTCGGGCCGCGGCACGGCTTCCGGAAACAGCAGGAAGCAGACGACACCGAGCACGAACGCGATCAGCACGGCCTCCTTGAACGCGGCGAATGCAGACGGCCGCGCATACGCAGCGAGTGCGATCACGAACGGAAAGAACGCGACATAGACGAACCACGACCAGGCGATGAACGGAATCCGCGCATCGAGCGCCGTAGCCAGCACATAGCGGGGCGTGACGCCGCGCTCCAGCAAAAAGAAGATCGCGAGGCCCGCGACCATGCCGAACGTCGCGGCCAGCATCTGCCGGACATCGGGCCGGCGATCGTTACGCAACAACCGTGTATTCATCGCGGTGCCGGCGCCTCGCATCGGGTTTCCTCGTCGGCTGCCCGCGCATGCGGACGCAACGCGAGAATGCGCGACGTCCACGCGTCCACCCGCGCACGCGCATGCTCGCGGCCCGCGAGCGTGCCGGCCGGCGTACCGGGATCGCGCATCAGCTCGATTGCGGCCTGTCCGACCGCTTGCCGAAATGCCGCCGCATCGCCGCGCCAGGTGACGACGCGGTGCACCAGTTGCAGTTGCGCCGCGCGCGCGGCATTGCTCGCCTGTTCGGGCTGATCGGTCTGCACGAGCAGGATCGGGCGGCGATACACGCGCGCGATCGACAGCGCGGCCATGCCGGGCGCCGATACGATCAGCGGCGCATGCGCGGCGCGCGTCGGCCAGTCGGCGTCGACACCGGTCCAGCCGTCGTGCCCTGCATAGCCCTCGCCCACACGGTGCGCGGCGAGCCCCGCGTCGCGCATGCCGGCCGACAACGCATCGGCGAGCGCGACGTCGCGGAAGTGCGGATTCAGATAAACGGCCGCGGCAGCCGGTTCCGGCGCCGGCAACTCGGCGACGACCGGCACCGGCGTCGGCAGCCGGCAGTGCAGGCGCGATCGCTGCGCATCGTCGGCGACGTCGTACGCGAAATCGTGCTCGATACAGCCCAGCGCCGAATCGATCTGCCAGTCGACGATTCGCGCGAACGCGCGCGCCAGCACGCGCGGCAGCCGTGCATCGAAATTCGCGGTCAACGCACGGCGCAGGCTGCCGCCATACACGTGGACGACGCGACGCCGCCAGCCCGGCACCGCGCCCATGAACAGCAGCGCCGGATGAAACGAGTCGTTGATCACGAGATCCGCATCGCGCACGAGCGCACGTAGCCGCACGATGTCGCGCAGCATGCGCGTCGGCCTGAACACGTAGTGCGCGACATTGCGATCGGTCGCGTCGCGCAGCATGTTCTGCCGCTCGTCGAACTGCACCGCGTAGTGCCGGGACAGCACGGCCGCATCGATATCGAATGCGGCCAGGAATGCCCGACCGGCATCCGATGTCGTCAGCACGTCGACCTGCGCACCGGCCGCACGCAACGCATGCACGAGCAATTGCGCACGCATCAGGTGGCCGCGCGCGTCGGCCGTCGCGAGATAGACGATGCGCGGCATCATGCGCGGGGACGCAGCGACTGCGCCCAGCCGGCCACGTACATCGCCAGCGCGCCCGTCACGCCGAAACCGGCCTCGATCGCGCGGATCTCGCCCAGCAACGCGGCGAGCGACGCGGCCTCGGATGGCTCGACGAGACGGCGCAGCGTGTCCGAGCAGAGCCGGACGTGGCGCGTCTCGTCGGCGAGTACGCGCGCGAGCAACGGATACAGCGGATGCGCGTCGCCGATCGTCTCGCAATGGCGCGCGAGCACGCGCATCGCCATCTGTTCCGCGCACAGTCCGGTCGCATACGCCGGCACAAGTACGCCTTGCGCGAAATGCGGCGCGTAGCGCTGCGCGAGCCGGCGCCATCGCATGATCTTGCGCCGGCTCAACCAGTCGGGTTCATGCGGTCCGGCCGAAGCCTCGACACCGCGCTGGCGCAGCGCGTCTGCAAACGCCGCCGCGTGACGGCGCTCGTCCGCGAGATGCTGCTCGATGCGCGGCGCGAGCCAGTCCGGCGGCTGTCCGGTCCAGTCCTCGTGCAACGCGCACTCGGTCGCTTCTTCGCCGATCAGGTACATGCGCAGCATCCAGCGCTCGCCATGCGAACTGCGATGAAGTTGCCGGATCGCCGCCCGCTTGATGCGATCGACGAGATACGCGCGCATCCGCGCCGCGCCGCGCGGCACCGGCGCGTCGAGACAACCGAGGCGTTCGTCGTGCAGTGCCTGCGACGCTGCGGGCAATTCGCCTGTCGCGGTCATGCCGGCTCGTTCCGCGCGGATGCAGACTTCGCCGCAGCCGCCGCTGCGGCCGCCGGATCGCGGCGCCAGCCGAGGATCAGGCCGACGAAGCTTTCCTGCATGAACGCATGCGCGGAGGCAGCCGCGCCCGCGAATGCTTCCTCCCGGCCGTTCACGCGCAGATAGCCGTTGCCGTCACGCGCGCCGAATTCGATCCGGTCGTTCTTCCGGAAGCCGTGCTCGCGCACGTCCTTCAGGAGTGCGCTGCCGTCGAGGCCGAACAGGAACAGCTCGCGCTGCGCAACCCACACCGGAATGTGATTGCTCAGCGCATCGAAGCGGACCGACCACGTGCCGGACGCGAGCGCGCGATCGACGTCGGCATCGCCAGGCGCGTTCGACGTGAAGCTCGCACGCGCGACCGACTTCGTCAGGCCGCCGACGCCGAGCGCGATCGTGATGTCGTCCGCGGACGGCTGCTTCGGATCGGTCGCGCTGACCTTCACGAGATGACGCGCAAGCCGCGACGCAAGCGACGGATGCGCGAACAGCGCAAGCGTTTCGTCCGGCGCGAGCACGTCGCGCTCGTCATTGCCCTCCTTCACGCGCACGCGGTACGGATCGATCCGTACATCGGTGAACTTGCCGTGCACGGGCGCATGGACGTACACGTCACGGTCCCATTTCGCGCCATCGCGACGCAGCAGCACGTGCACGCTCAACGGCACGCGCCGGCCGTCGGCATCGACGCCCGTGCCTTGCAGCAGCACGTCGCCGAGCACGTCCTTCGTACGGCGCGCCGCATCGCTCGAGAAGACGATCGTGTGCGCACCGGTATCGATGCTCGCGTGAACGTCGGGCGCATCGAGCGCGACGCGATTGCAGTCCGTCGCGGCCGCGTTCGCGAACGGGCAGCCGCTTTGCGACGCGAAGTGGTAGATCCCGCGCCCCGCATGATCGACCGGCGCGGCATGGGCGCCGGCGCTGGCGGCAAACAGGGCGAGGCAGGCGATACGGGTGGCGAGAGAGGGCATGGTCGTCGTCGGGAGAGAGTCAGGATGTCGAAGTCGCGAGGGGCGGCGTCGCTTCAGTGGCGGTGATAGGACAACGCGTCGAGATCGCGCCGGGCCGATGCACGCCCCGCGAGCCCGAAGCCGCGCGCGAGCGCGCCGAGCGTATCGACGGCGGATGCGGCGATCGTGACGCCGACGGCCGCGAGATAGCGGACCGCGCCCAGTTGCGGCAACTGCTGGCGATTGAGCGCGCGCAGGCTGTAGCCGAGCCGCATCGCCATCACGCAGAACGGGCCAAGCGGGCCGCTGCGGCCGAGCCACTGCCATTGGCGCGGCAAGTACGCATTCACGAGGTACGGCGTCAGCCCGACGCTGTCCTCGCCGCGCATCCAGCGCAGCTTCAGCGATTCGCGCTGCGTATCCGGCAGCCGATGCTCGGTGTGCGCGGCCGGCGCAAACTCGACGGCCACGCCGGCCGCCTGCATCCGCAGCCCCATCACCTGGCAATGCGCGCGATAGACGCCGTCGAGCGGCTCGTAGCGGAATTGCGCGAACACGTCGCGCCGGAACGCGACGTTGTTCGCGTAGAAATTGCGCGTGGCGCCGTCGCGCAGCGGGCTCGGGAAGTACATGAAATCGATCGACGTCAGCGCGATGCCGAGCACGTTGGGCGCATAACTGGTCCGTCCCGCCACCGCGACGGGCGCGTCGCCCGCGTCGCGTGCGAACGGCGCAAGCAGGTGTTCGAGCCAGTCGTCGGCCGGCCGGCAATCGGCATCGCCGAATACGACGATGTCGCAGCGCGAAGCGTCGACGCGATCGAAGCCGTCGTTCTTCGCATCGTAGTAACCGGTGCTCGCGCCGATCTCGACGAAGTCGATCGGGCGGCCGGCGAGTGCGGCGATTTCCGCGCACGCATCGGCCGGCAGGCCGTCATGCGTGATGATCCATTGCGCAAGTGCCGCCGGCGGCACGGTCTGCTTCGACAGCGCCGACACGAGGCGCTTCAGGCTGTCGACGGCCTGTACGAGGCCCGCGCCGCCGCGCAGGTTGTTCGTTTCCAGCACGAGCGCGGCATGCGCCGCCACGGCGCGGGCGGCCGCGCGCGTGCGCGGTGCGGTTTCATTGAAGTTCGGCATCCGGAATATCTCCATCGTCATGCGCGACGGCATGGATGAAACGAAAGGACGGTGGGCTGCGGCGCGCCGGCGAATGTGGGGCACCGCAGGCGTCAACGTGCAACAGGCGGCCGCGGCGGGCGCCCGTTGCACGTGCCGTCACTCCTGAACGGACGGCGCGGATTCTGCGTCGGTAAAGCGCGGCTTCGCGTTCTGCAGGTCGCGCGTGTTCTTCTGCACGGCCACCGCGCCGAACAGCGCGAGCACGAACGACATCGCGTAAAAGCCCTTTTCGCTCAGTTGCAGCGTCGCGTTGAAGAGGCCGACGACCAGCAGCGCGATCGACAGCAGCAGCGCGATCCAGCTGAGGCCGTAATAGATGCCGGTGACGGGAATGCCTTCCGCGCGGTCGCGCACGCTCTTCTGCAGCGAGATCGCCGCATAGAGGCCGAACACCAGCACGGTGAAGTAGTAGCCCTTCTCGTTGAGCTGCATGCCGGCGTTCCAGAGCCCGATCAGGAATGCCGCGAAACCGGCGAGCAGCGCGGCCCACGATGCGGCCACGAACGCGAACGACGGCTGCTGGATGGTGGTCTGGTTCATTGCTTTGCCCTCTCTTTCTTCTTGTTCGGAATCGTTTTCGTTGAACTGCGTTTTGCGCATGGTAGCAGCTTTGGCATGCGCCAAGACGGCCGTGCTTGCAGTCTTACGTTTCGCGCCGCGCGCGCCGCCAGCGCCCCGGCGTCGTGCCGAGCACCGCGCGAAACGCCTTGCCGAATGCGGCTTCGGACTGATAGCCGACCGCCTGCCCGATTTCCGCCTGCCCGCGCTGCGTGTCCTGCAACAGCGCACACGCATGCATCATCCGGATCTGCGCGACGAACGCGCCGACGCTCATCCCGGCCTTCTCGCGGAAATGCCGCGCATAGGTCGCGCGCGACATCGCCGCCGCCGCGCCGAGCGATTCGACCGTCCACGGCTGTTCCGGCGCCTGCAGCACGGCCTGGACCGACGGACCGAGCCGCGCATCGGCTGCGAGCGCGAGCCAGCCGGACGGCACGCGCGCGCCGCGGCCATACGCACGCAACGCGTACGCGAGCAGCGCCTGCCCGAGCGCGTTCACGATCGCCCCGGCGCCCGGCTGCACATTCGATGCCTCGGTACGCAGCACGCTCGTCAGCAGTTGCAGCGGCGCGAACCCCGACGCCTCGCGCAATCCGACGTGCAGCACCGGCGGCAGTGTGCGCATCAGCAGTTCGCCCGCGCCGCGCGCATAGACGAACCGGCCGCACAGCAGATCGACGCTCGCGCCGCCCGGCCCGGCCGGATCGAGGTTCGACTTGACCGGCAGCACCGCGCCGTCGCCGGCGCCCGAATCGCGCAGCGGCACGATCGGCTGCGACCGGCCGCTCCCGGTGTCGAGCAGGTCGTGCGCACCGCCTGCAGGCAGCAGCACGAAATCGCCTTCGGCGAGCTGCAGCGTGCGCCCGTCGGCGGTACGCAGCCGGCACGTGCCGGTCAGCACCAGGTGGAACGCTGCCTCGCCGGGCGGCAACGGGTCGTGCGGCATCGCGAACGGCCCGTCGAGCAGGCAGCGCACGTCGAGCTCGACGTGGCTGCGGCCCAGCGACAGTAGTTGACTCAACGCATCCATGAGACGATTGCGCTAAAAATTGACACTCTAGCGTATCGAAACCCTCAGCGCGAGCGATCAGAATAGGTCTGTATCGCCCGAGATCGCGGCGCCCGCCGCCCTCCTCACCTCTTCTCGAAAAGGACGCATCATGCTGAACTGGAACGAATACCGGAAGGAACTCTCGACGCGCATCGGCGAAATCGCCAAGCTGTCGCCCGATACGCTGGCCGGCTACAAGGCACTGTCCGGCGCCGGCGCCAAGACCGGCCATCTCGACGCGAAGACGCGCGAGCTGATCGCGCTCGCCGTGGCCGTCACGACGCGCTGCGACGGCTGTATTGCCGTGCACACGGCCGAAGCGGCCAAGCATGGTGCGACCAAGGAAGAAGTGGCGGAGGCGCTCGGCGTCGCGATTGCGCTGAATGCGGGCGCGGCGCTCGTCTATTCGGCGCGCGTGATGGACGCGCTCGGCGACTGAGCCGACGGCAGCGGCACGGCCTTCGCGCCGCGCCGCTGCATTGCGCATCGCGCGCACCGGCCGCCATGTCTGACGTTTGCGGCCGTCTCACCCGGACACGCCTGCACCGCGAAGTCGGCTACCATGCGCGAACGAACCGTCGCGAAGGAGCGCTCCATGTGCCGCTGGCTCGCCTATACCGGTAATCCGATCCATCTGGAAACCGTGCTGTTCCGTGCGAAGCATTCGCTGATCGACCAGAGCCTGCATTCGGAGCTGGGTGCCACGACCACCAACGGCGACGGATTCGGCATCGGCTGGTACGGCCATCCCGACGAACTCCCGTTCCGCTACCGCTCCGTGCATCCCGCATGGAACGACCGCAACCTGCGCGAAGCCGCGCGGGCGATCCGCTCGCGGATGTTCATCGCGCACATTCGCGCGGCAACCGACACGCCCGTGCAGGAATCCAACTGCCATCCGTTCCGCCACGGCCGCTGGCTGTTCGCGCACAACGGGCTGATCCGCGACTTCCACAAACTGCGCCGCGACCTGACGCTGAAGGTCGATCCCGCGCTGTTCCCGACACTCGAAGGCTCGACCGACTCCGAGCTGATGTTCCGCCTGGCACTGACGTACGGCCTCGAGCAGATGCCGCTGCCGGCGCTCGAGCGGATGGTCGGCGTGGTCGAGGAAACCGCCGCGCGGCATCGCGTCGCCGATCCGCTCAACATGACGATCTGCGCGACCGACGGCGAACGGATCGTCGCGGTGCGCTACTCGAGCGAACGGCAATCGCGCTCGCTGTTCCACAGCACGTCGTTCAAGCACCTGCACGCGCTGTATCCGCATAACCCGCGCATCGCCGAGGCCGGCGACGACGCATTCATGGTCGTATCCGAACCGCTCGTCGACCTGCGCGGCGCGTGGGAGGAAGTACCGGAGGGGATGGCGATCGTCGCGCATGGCGCGGACGTGCAGCAGCGGCCGTTCGCACCGCGGCACAAGTAGCGGCCGGCGCCGCACGCGCCGTCAGGCTTGGCGCGAGAAACGCATCCGGATCGAATCGAGCGCGGCAGGCAGCCGGCGCGAACGGGCGCGCGGCCGTGGCAGCGCGGTGAACCCGAGGCGTTCGTACAGCGTGCGGGCGCGCACGTTGCGGGTCAGCACGTCGAGCACGATGTCGCGGCTGCCGTCGGCCGGCAATGCGCCGGTGTCCAGCGCGTCGCGAAACAACGCGCTGAAGACGCCCGTGCCACGCAGGCGCTCGTCCGTCGCGCAGTGCGCGACGAGGATCTGCGAACGCTTTGGCGCCGGCAGTTCCGTTTCGAGGATCAGCCCGCGCAGCAACTGGCCGATCGTGCGGCGCACGCCGAAGAAGCGCGCGAGCGCCCACACGACATGCACGTCGTCGAACATCGTCCGCTGCCCGTCGTGAATCGCCAGCACCGCGAGCACGGCGCCGTCTTCGGCGACTGCAACGCGATGCCGGCGCCACGAGAAGCGCCCATGACGCGACCGGAACGCCTGCTGCAGGAAAGCGATGCAGCGCGCATCGCTCTCGCCGAGAAAGAAGCCGAATTCGCCCACGCCGGACGCAAACACGAGCGGCCCGCACGCGGCCGCATCATCCGCATCGGCCGCGCGAAACCGTGCGGGTTCGCCAGTGCGCGGGACCGCTTGCGCGAATGCGGCCGCCTGCGTCATGCGCCGCGTCCCGCGAGCCGCGACAACACGGCAACGGTCCGGCTGATCTGCTCCGGCTCGTGCGTCGAGCAGATGAAGAAACGCAGGCGCGCGGCCTTTTCCTCGACGGCCGGATAGAAGATCGGCTGCACGTTGATCCCTTCGTCGAACATCGCATTCGCCCACTGCGCAGCCTTCAGCGAGCTCCCGGTGATCACCGGCACGACCGCATACCCGGCACTCGTGCCCGTATTCAGCCCGGCGGCCCGCGCCTCGGTCAGGAACTGCCGCCCGCGCGCCTGCAGTTGCGCGACGCGCGCCGGCTCGGCCTGCAGACGTTCGAGCGCGGCCAGCGACGCTTCGGCGAGCGTCGGTGCGAGCCCGACGCTGTACAGGAAACCCGGCGCCAGGTGGCGCAGCATGTCGACGAGCGGCTGGCAGCCGGCGATGAAACCGCCGCAGCCGGCCAGCGTCTTGCTCATCGTGCCCATCCACATGTCGACCTGGTCAGGCGCGACGCCGCAATGCTCGCGGATCCCCTTGCCGGTCGCGCCGAGCACGCCGAGCGAATGCGCCTCGTCGACCAGCAGGAACGCGCCGTGGCGCGTCTTCACGTCGACGAAGCGTTGCAGGTCGGGGAAATCGCCGTCCATGCTGTACAGCCCCTCGATCGCGATCAGCACGTGCCGGTATTCGCGGCGCACGCGCGACAGCAGCTCGTCGAGCGCCTGCCAGTCGTTGTGCGCGAAGCTCAGCCGCTTCGCGCCGCTCAGCTGCGCGCCCTGCACGATGCTGTTGTGCGCGAGCGCATCGTGAACGATCAGATCGCCCGGGCCGAACAGCGCGCCGATCACGGTCACGTTCGTCGCATGGCCGCTCACGAACGCGACGCAGTCGTCGGTTTCATAGAAGCTGGCCAGCGCGCGCTCGAGGTCGCGCTGCACCGGACGTTCGCCCGCGACCATCCGGCTCGCCGATGCCGACGTGCCGTAGCGGTCGATCGCGGCTTTCGCACGCGCGGATACCGCCGGGTCGCCGGCGAGACCGAGGTAGTTGTAGTTCGCGAAGTTCAGGTATTCGCGTCCGCCGATCTGCGTCGTCGCACCGGCGACGCCGTCGTGCACGCGGAAAAACGGCGAGTCGACACGCAGTTTCTCGCCCATCTCGCGCATGATCCGGACCTGCTGATACTGCGGCATCGATTCGAAGCGGCTGCGCGCGGACGCAGTCTGCGCTGCCGGCGTGCCGGGTACGCCGGGCGCCGCCGCGGCATCGGTCGCGCGTTCCAGTTGCCGTTTCAGGGCTTTCGCCGCCAGTTGCTGGCGAAGATGCTCTCCCAGTGCCATTGCTTCCTTCGCTTTATCTCGAAAAGACGCTATGTTACGCCGCGAATTTTGAAAAAGCGTGGTTTCAGGTCTCGTAAAACTCGGCCCACTGCCACGCATCGGGCGCAGCCAGCAGCGCATCGACCAGCCGGAAATTCATCTCGTGGCTCGGCCGCAGCGCGCTCACGCGCGCCAGCAGCGGCGCCCCGGCCAGCGCGAGATCGCCGACCAGGTCGAGCACGCGGTGCCGGACGAATTCCTCCGGCAGCCGCATCCCGCCCAGCACGCGATTGCCGACGATGGACGCGGTGCACGACGGCCGCGCGCCGCGCAGGATCGGCACGCCGCGCAGATAGCCGGCGACGATCGCCGGCACGGCCCACTTCACGCGCCCGTACGAGCGCGACGGCGCGATTTCGGTCGCGAATGCGGCCGGCGTCAGCGCGCCGTCCCAGTGCATGTCGCCGAAGCCGCGCAGGTCGTTGCGCACGCTCAGTTCGTAACGCGGCGCCGGCTCGATCCGCATTTCGCGCCGCTGGTCGCCGTCGCCGTCCGTGACGACGACGGGCCGCAGCACGCGGATGAAGCGCTTCGGCGCATCGAGCGCAACGCGGCCGCATGCGCGGATTGCGTCCACCCACGGCGTGGCGCTGCCGTCGAGAATCGGCACTTCTTCCGCATCGAGCTCGACGATCGCATGATCGATCTCGCATGCGAGCAGCGACGCGAGCAGATGCTCGACCGTGCGAACGCCGACACCGTCGGCATTGCGCAGCATCGTGCAGAGCGGCTGCGCGCGGCGCAGCGCGGGATCGACCGGCAGCGTCGCGAGCGCGCGCCCGTGCTCGATGCGACGGAACGCGATGCCCGTGAGGCCGTCTTGCGGACGCGCGGGCAGGATCCGCACGCTCACCCGGCGCCCCGTGTGCAGCCCGTGCCCGTCGATCGTCAACGGACGTGCCAGCGTGCCCTGACGCGTCGCCCAGCCGGTCGGCGCGCTCACCGGGCAACCTCCAGCGTCGGCGTCGCGTGGCCCGCGACAGGCGCCGGCCGCGTATCGAGCATCGCGCGCGCTTCGCCGTCGATCGCATGCTTCGCCGCGAGCGCCGCGACGGCCTCGTGCGCGGCGTCGGCCGCCGGCGCGGCATCGGCGCCCGCATCGGCCGACGCGCCGATCGAGTCGACGATGCGCCCGGCCAGCGTCGTCACCGACGCCCCTTCCGCGATCGCCATCACCGACAGCTTGACCTCGAATGCCTCCTCGACCGCGAGGCCGAGCTCCATCCCCATCAGCGAATCCATGCCCATGTCGAGCACCGACTTGTCGAGCGCGATGCGATCCGGCGTCATGTGCAGAATCCGCGCGATCTGCGCCTGCAGCGTGCGTGCAACCAGCGCGATCGCTTCGTCGCGCGGCAACGCGAGCACCTCTTCGCGCAGTTGCGTGCCGCCATCGCGCGCATCGCCGCCCTGCGCATGCGATTGCAGCAGCGAGTAGCGGCGCGCCTTCGCGGCCGGCATCCCGCGCGCAACCGCGTGCCAGTCGAGCCGCACCACGGCTTCGCCGGCCGCACCCGCGACCAGCGCGCGCTCGAGCGCGGCCATTGCCTCGTCGGACGTGATCGATGCACCGCCGATCCGCGACTGCAACGCTTCGCGCGTATCGGCGTGGCGCGCGAGGAAGCCGACGTCCTCGAGCGGCCCCCAGGCCATGAACGTGCCCGGCAAGCCTGCCGCGCGGCGATGTTCGACCAGCGCCTCGAGGAAGGTGTTGGCCGCGACGTAGTTCGATTGCCCCGGATTGCCGAGATAGGTCGTCGCCGACGAATAGACGACGAACAGGTCGAGCGGCAGCCCGCGCGTCGCGCGATGCAGGTTCCACGCGCCGGCCACCTTCGGCGCGAGCACCGCGGTCATGCGCGCATCGTCGAGATTGCGCACGAGACCGTCGTCGATCGACATCGCGGAATGCAGTACGCCCTTCAGCGGAAGGTCGCGCCGGACGATTGCGGCAATCATCGCATCGACCGCCGCGGCATCGGTCACGTCGCACGACACGACGTCGACGGTAACGCCGAGCGTGTCGTGCCAGTGCGCGACTTCCTCGCGCGCCGCGGCGGCAAGCTCGCCGGAGCGGCTTGCCAGCGTCAGCCGGCGTGCGCCGTGCTCGACCATCCAGCGCGCGCTCGCGAAGCCCAGGCCGCCCGTGCCGCCGACCACCAGGTACATGCCATGCGGATCGAGCGCGAGCGAACCCGCGCGCGCGACGCCGCGCGTCGGCGCCGGCGTGCCGGACGGATAGGTCACGAGCACCTTGCCGATCTGGCGCGCCTGCTGCATGTAGCGGAACGCATCCTCGGCCCGTTCGGCGGGGAACGCGCGATACGGCAGCGGATGCAGCGCGCCTGCCGCGAACAGCGCCATCACTTCGCCGAACAGGCGTGCGGTCAGCTCCGGCAACGCGCCCATCAACTGGTCGGCATCGATGCCGAAATAGCTGATGTTGTTGCGGAACGGCCGCAGCCCGATATGGCTGTTTTCGTAGAAATCGCGCTTGCCGAGTTCGAGGAAACGGCCGAACGGACGCAGCGTATCGATGCTGCGCACCATCGCTTCGCCGGCGAGCGAATTCAGCACGATGTCAATGCCCTGGCCGCCCGTCAACGCGCGGATCTCGTCCGCGAACGCCAGGCTGCGCGAATCGAGCACGTGATCGGCGCCGAGCAGGCGCACGAACTCGCGCTTCTCGTCGCTGCCGGCCGTCGCGAACACCTCCGCGCCGAAGTGGCGCGCGAGCTGGATCGCGGCGATGCCGACGCCGCCCGCGCCGCCATGCACGAGCACGCGCTCGCCGCGGCGCAGCCGCGCGAGTTCGACGAGTGCGTAGTACGCGGTGAAGAACGTGGTCGGCACGGTCGCCGCTTCCTCGAACGACAGGCGCTCGGGTTTCGGCGCGATCGCCTGCGCGCGCGTCCTGACGCGCGACGCAAACGACGCCGGCGCAAAGCCGAGGACGGCATCGCCCGGTGCGAACGCCGTCACCGCACGCCCCGTCCGCAAGACGCGGCCGGACAACTCCATGCCGATCGTCGCGCCCGCGAAGCCGGTCTCGACCGCTTCATCGGACAGGAGCCCCATCGCATACATCACGTCGCGGAAATTCAGGCCGGTGGCAACCGGCTCGATTTCCACCTCGTCATCACTCAGCGCACTGTCCGGCAACGCAAACCATTCGAGGTTGCGCAACGAGCCCGGTGCGTCGAACGCGAGTACGGCCGCGCGTGCGATCGCGCCGTCGTTGCGCGCCGCAGCCTGCGTGGCCGTCAGCATGCGCGGCACCAGGCGGCCGTGTGCGGTCAGAATCACTTCTTCCTCGACCGCCGCGCCGGTCAGCTCGCGAATCAGCGCATCGGGAATCCCGTCCACCGCGCGATCGACGTCGATCAGGCGGCACGCGAGTTCGGGATGCTCGTTCGCCAGCACGCGACCGAGGCCCCACAGCGTCGCCTGCTCCGGGTGCGCATTCGCGGTCCCGGCGAACGGCGCACCGCCGCGCGTGACGACGGTCAGCCGCGTGGCCGCGTTCGGC
>STHD01003088.1:0-23946 GCA_016170015.1 Anopheles longipalpis | reverse complement strand
CTGCGAGGGAAAGAACCGCTGCTGAAAGGTGAGCATTCAGCTCAGTTGAATAAAAAACGGTACTTGGCTGTTTTCGTTGTGTAAGGCAAATCGTGAAGATGCCAAAACATGATCCAAATCACCATTCGGTCGCTTCACCTTTCCCCGAGTAACTCCTGGAGACCCAAGTGTTTGGGTGCCACGAGATCGATGATCGTTTGGTTAAACGTAATAGACATAAAATAGGCGTACAGTACCGATCGTATCACTCGCTGATCAATCCTCCGTCCGCGATCTTCCAATCATCTGTACACACCTTGGTCACAGAAAAAGATTGGGTCAGTAGTCACAACTCGGACGTGTTGTAACCTTCATCGCCTTACAAAACCAATGCCCACCGGGACTTGGTCAAGGGCGCATACAGATCATTCTGGAGCGAATCCAGTTGGTATTGTTGTTCCACACTTCAATTAACTGATAAACTGATGGTGACTTGCCGGAAGATACAGTTACCGCGAGGTCTGTAAGAGACGCAGATAGAAACGCATAATACCCTTACAGGGCACTAACAAGCAATTAACGTTGCGCGATCCATGATGACGCTTAACGGGATTTCGGGCTGCTGCTTGGAGTTTGCAGGTTGGGAGCGCCGCTTGTTTTCCATTCGGTTGCTTCCAACACCTTCCAACATAAGTCGGTTCCGATCACTATCATTGTTGACGGTTCATTCTTCAATTGGATTGCCCGCCCCGAAGGGTTACCGCACTAATGTTAAGGGAGTCTGAAAGATTTTATTCTCGCACAATGGCATTCTTTCTACACTTGTAACTAGGGCTGAAACGATTATCTGCTTGTACTTTGTAAATTGGTAAGGGTGGAATTTTTCTCCCTGAAGGGCTTTCGGAGATAGTTTGTGAATTATTTGGGGTTTAATGTAATCGCACATCCAATCGCGATCTCGAAAAATGTTTTAATCTCAGTTTGTTTGTCTTGCTGAATGCGTCTTTCAAAATGGTCCCATCATAATCGTTCGGGTCTGCAATTTCCAATCAAACCCGTAGATAAACATTCTAGGGCAATATTCCGGTCGGTCAGAATACGATTAAAACTGTCCTACAAAAGCGCGTAACGGAATGGTTTAGAAGCGTCTGCTACACCGAGGTATGATCCCGTACGGAACGGTGATCGTATCTTGTGCGTGAGATCAACCCATCCACCCGTGGCCCATACACACACGGAAAATTTAATAAATTACCGCAAAAGACATAGACGGGCGCGTTCTTAATTGTTCGCAAGGGGAGTTTTTCACGGGCACGCTTCTCGGTGGGAAAACGCACAACGCATCGCCGGGTGGGTTGCGTTATATATACGTAGAATAATAATGTGCCACTTTGCACCTTTTCTTTTTTGTTGTTGGTTGCACATAATTTTGCTTCCACCTGTTTTGGTGCGCAGGCACGCAAATGCGCAACCAGCACACATTCAGGGGCACACACAGGGTTGGAAGAAACGAGTTTCCATCCGTACCGTGCAGCATCCGAAACACACAAACCACGGGACCTGTCCCGGGAGCTGCCGGAATGCTTTCAATTGCTCCGTTCTCGGGTCTAACTGGGGCGCACAATGTGGCTGCGAATAAAAAGCAGGTTGACCACATACGCACCTCAGTACAGGCAGAGAGAGAGAGAGAGAAAAAAAAAAGGGAAGCTTACCATACAGTACATACCCTGCAGCAGAGTACAGGAGGTTTCGTTTGTTGATAGATTTTAAGCTTAAATCGTTAGCGAAGGAGTATACTTACGGATGATCAGAGTCAAATTGTTACCGAGCCCCATTTTCCGACCGTACTCATTTACGGCGGTGTTCGAGGTGGGTGATTTTGGACGTTACGTCCGTTCGGCTGTGGACAGGTATGGCTGGAGTGGGAAACTCCTTACAGGTTTCTTCCCGCGCGTTCCAGGATCGGTGGAACGTTTCTTTTTTTTTGCTATTTCAACACTTTCTCGTTTCGTACGTACACAGGACTTTCTCTCGGAAGCGGTAAACTATTGATAAACGTAAACAAAACAAAAATAATAATAATATGGTAACACGCGCGTTGGCTTCTCAGTTTTCCGCGCCCTGGGGTGTAATTTGTCGTTTGTAGATATATGTTTTTTTCCTTCTTCGATAAATTTGCTTTTTTTCGTTGCTATCCTTCGCTCGGTAGCGTTAATGGGGAAAACAAGACTATAATTTAATCACACTGGATGGAATTTCCAATAAACGTAAGCAAATGCACCACAAACTTCACAAACTCCACAGTTAAAACACAACCAAAACATGCACAATAAATTTACACTTCACCAATGATCGTACGGCTCTACTGTGCAGTTGTAGACGAAAGGATCACCTTTAAAATGGGATCCTTAAATTTAACTAGGATAGCGATCGTTTTCATCCGATCCCCATAGCAAGTCTTCACTGTCCCATTTAGCACAGTCCGCAAGCGAGAAACCCCCCGTTTTTGCTCTTAACACTGGGGCACTTAGAGATGCACCTGACGACGGATCAAAAACAAACGATCGTGCGGCGCGGGTAAAACAAAAACTCGATTCCTCTTACGCTGTGCACTGTCTGAACGGAGCTGCTGACTCGGTGTGCTGTCGACGACGAGACGGCTTACTGGCGTATGATACCGTGGCCAGCTATAAAACTATGTTAAACCATTTTGTTCCACTCCGGCACGGTTTTGGTACCTTTCTTTTGCAACGGCTACTCTCGGTCGCTTTGTTTGTCTGTTTCACCCTTTTTGCTCGTTCTCGCTCGCTCTCTCTCTCTCCTTCCAATCACCCACAAATGCAACGTTGCTTTGGTGCGCCATCTCCCTTCGGTGAGAGTTTCTTTCTTCGCTACCGCCCAGCTCTCTCGTTCGTACCACATTTCTTTCGACTCTCTTCGGTGTGTGATGGTTGTTTTTTTTCTTCTATTCAACTATGTTTTTCGATGCTTTCTTTCTAATGTTTTGATCACCCGTTTCATCTAGTAACAGCATGCAGTAGCGATCATTTTTTTTCCTCCTCTTCTCCCTGGACGCACATTTGCAAAACATCTCGCGAAATGTCTGCATTTTTTTGCTTTTTCGTTTGGCTTACTTGTTTGTGTGTTGCTGTCTGTGGCGGCTGTACGCCAAGGGAAAGATCAATCAAACATACACAATTTTTGCAATAATTGATACTGTGGCTGAAGCATTTTCGTTTTCATCGCATAGAAGTTATCATGAAGTAGGTCAAAGAAATGTGCGTTTGTTATCGTTTTCTTTTTTAATAATAAATTTTGAAGAAATTCCCTTAACGAATAAAACATGAATGGCAGATTCTAAACATAATTAATATTGGAAAACGTGGACAATATAAAGGGGCAATTTCTTATGGCAATAAACCACATAATTATTGGTCGACTCCCAGTTCGAAATGATTGAATTCAAATGCAAATCAGTGCATTCAAGCCGCATCTAGCTCCTCCAAACACTTTGAGGGAACCATGGCAGCTTCCGTAGCACATTGAACAGGCAAGATGAAAGATAGAGAGAGCGAGAAAGAAAGAGAAAAAAAAACTCCTCCATTGTACTCCTCACACACCGAGAAGCGCACGGAAACTGGATAGGAGTTGGAGTCTGGAGGGCACTAGCAGGCTGTTTTATGGCCCATTGGCTTATTTTCACCCGGCACGGTTGCAACCGGTCGTTTGTTTCGTACAGTGGTTAAGGCACGCGTCGCGTTCCTGCCGATGTCTGACTCGAAACTCCACGCTTGGTGTGGAGTTGAACTTGACGATACCACCACCCGACGACAGGTTCCTCCATTTCTGCGTCCCTTTTTTGGTATTTTCTTCGGGCAAGCTGGAAGGATCGAATCTAGCTGGTATGTTAGCCCACCTGGCATTCGCTTGCGAAGTTCAAGTTTAACTGGTTCGGTGTTGTTGTTGTTTTTCTTTCTTCTCTCTCTTGGAATCGATCGATGCCCCCGTCATCAGCACGAGGTGCGAGTTTTCGGATCGGTAACTTGGTGCCGTTGGTTTCTTTCTTTCCTGCCGTACCAGCGTGCTGTAAGTGATCACCGTTTAATTTATCGAACAGACAGCTTCTTACACCAGGGCAGTAGGTTTCGAGTGTCGTCATTGTAAGGTAAAGACCGAAACAATGTTCAAACCTTAAAACAGCTGAAAGAAATCGAAACGACCCATCAAATGGTCAGTGATCTTCGAATGCTTCATTCGTCCACTGTCTTCCGTGGTAGTAGAAATAGGGAAATCAGTCGTTTGTAATAATCCTTCCTAAAGATCGCCTTTTTTTGTTGGTCGATTCCACCATAAACTTGAAAATCGGTTAAAGCTTTCGGAAGGTGTCACAATATAAAGAGCACTCAATTTTATTGGCACAATTTCCTGCCTAAGCAAGCAATCGATCGCGAATAGTAGGGTGATCATTGGGTTAAAATTTTTCTGCAAAGGAAAGTTCTTCCGAACCATGGATCGTGGATGGTAAACTTTTACTTTTTATTGACCATCTTCCCTTCCCTTCTCCACAGTTCTTCTCCAGTATGTGGCGATACACCATCGGGAACTTGCCCTGGGAATGGCAATGGAAAGTGCCGGCCGGGTGTTGCCGGGTGATCGATCTCCAGTTTATGATATAATACCGCAGAAAGTGACCGATGAAGACCGTAAATTGAAAGTGTCCTGGTGGAAAAACGGTAACTACCGTCCGGTGGGATCGCTGTCAATAGTATCGTTGGAAAAGCGCAGTTCATGTTGCAACCCCGTATTATGTGGTACTTCAAAGGTGGGGACATAAATAGAAGCATAAAACCCTAGTCGAGTTGTTCGCCCGATAATCACCCGAACTAGCAGTACTCATTTTACGTACAAACACTTACGGGTGCTTCGGGTGCCTACCGTTCATTCACGTACATAGCGTCGTGTTTTATTTCTTTCCATGGTCCCTGGACCATTAGGTTAGCAAATGAGCCGAGCTGCTGGAGCACGCGTTGGAGTATTTTCGAGCACGTATCAGAAGGAGAAAGTGAAGAAATTTTCGATGCCCTGAACGGTCGGCAAGGCAGTAAGGGAATTTTCCAAAAATTAAAATCATCATACGGACGGTTGGTGGGATGGGTGCATCCCTCTTCATCCAATTGACGTAGGCATCATTAATTTCGTTATGGCAAGCAAGTGCTCCCGGGCTTATCGATTAGGGCGGGTATTTGGGGTTTTTCAATTTACCACACTGTAGCGGTACTCTAGGCCATGCGAAGCTCAAAAAAAAAATGTCTGCTATTTGTTTAGTGTTGGTGTTAAGTGTAGCATACATTAAAGGTTTTTATCTACTTCATTCCATGCATAATGATGTGGTAAAGTAGCTGTTTAAGCTACGTAAATTGGCGAACAAAGATCTTTTAACGAACAATGTTTTTTTTCAACAAATAATCAATAAGTTTAGTTACTTATAGCAAGATCAGGGGAGCTTTTAAGGGGAGTCAGGATATTCGAACAAATCAAATCTTTCGCAAAAGATCGCAAAAGTTTGTTTTTCCAAAAACACACCAAAGAGTTCGTTTGTTCGCTTGTGTCAGTTCGCATATGCAAAGAAAGTGAACTCAAACTAGAGTTCGAAGAAAATTCGGCTCCCCCTATGCGATTGCACGAGCATGGTTTCGATTCGTTGTCCATCTTTCGGTTGGCGAAATGGAAAAATCCAAACGGGAACACAAAGAAAGATGATCACAGCATCGCAACCCACCCCCAACGGGTGGTTGGTTGTCCGATTGACCCAATGCACAAGAAGCAGAAGTGCAGATGCAGGGACAAAACATACACGGACACACACAAATCCGAGTCTAACGATGACCAGGTGTAGCGGCACAACAGAAATGGATCGATGTATCGTATGGTGTGAAGCGATGGCAGATCGATTCGTTATAGCATCGATCGGCTATTATTGGGTTTGGTTTTAATTTTCCAAATTGTTACTTTATGTAACCGTGCACCATATGCGCTCGTACGGGGCCCAGATGCATATCGCAATCTGTTGCACTTTGTGTTTTTTTGTTGTTGTAATGAGCGTGTGATCGTATGGGAAAAATGATCCTGATTAGTGGTGCGGGCGTGCTCGGGGAGATGATGTGCAAATTCTCGTAGGTGGATTTTTTGTTTTTGTTTTTTCGGTGCAGAATTAAGCGATTACCCAACCCGAAGGGTGTGTTTGGGGTTGTGTTGTGCGTTAGCAAATGTGTTTTGTTTTTGTGCGATTTGCTTAATTTCGCTTTGTCCTCGATATGCTGCTATTGAGTTGGACTGGAGTTGCAATCACAAAATTTGTTCTAAAAATAAACCAAAAACATGAGGAAAATTGATCAATACACTCGACGTAACACAGGGAAGGTACTTTTTCCCTTCAAGTATTGAAGTGTTTAAAATGTATAGTTCCCAGTTCCCGAAAATGACTGAAAATGATCTAAAAGCTCTTTAACTTCCTACCAAATGGATGAATTGTTCTGATATTTTCAGACTCATTTGTCTTAAATTCCTTCAAGGACTTACATTCTACATTCTTATAAGAACAATATTCATTTAAAATAATTTGTAAAACGTTGAAGGGTTAAATTTCGAACAAAACTTTAAATTCTTCTCTGAACTTTCATGAACGATTGCACCATGAAGGATTTCCCCTTCACAGCCTCACAGCAAATGAATGTTTGTCTTCACCCTGCATGTTTTCGGTCCCGTCAGCCAGACGCAACTCCACGTGAAAGCCTTTCACTCGGTATCGAAAGTCCTGCCTGGTGGTCGGTACGCCCTTGCCGTAAAGGGATGCGCAATGCGTGATGGCATTATGCGTCCGTTTTGCGTGATCGTCGGCTGCATCATCGACGTTTAAAAATCAAACAAGCGTAACAAAGAAGGTAACAACGCAACAGCGACAGCTTTCCCACATCGGCACACGCGCGGCCGGGCTGGTTTTGTCGGAGTGACAACACCGAACGGGCTACCGATGCTAACGCCGGAATAAATCAAACCACACGTTGCGCGCGTGCCGACTCGAATGCTAAGTAGTTCACTGCCGAAGTCTATCCGGTCTCCGGTCTTTTGCGTTCAATCGGGGAATAGAAAACGAAATTTATGACGAAACCCTGCTAGACTGGTGTGTGTGTGTGTGTCTGTGCGTGTGTCCCGGTGCGTATCTAAGCGGCGTTACGCATTGCCATCACGGTGTAACGATGCAAGCAGAGAACAACTCATCGCATCGGGATGATTTAGAAAAAAATCAAGGATTAGGTAGATTCCCTTTAGTAATTTTATATATGTGTAAGTGTGTGTGAGTGCCATACCGCGCAGTCCAACCAAACGGATCTCCCTTTTTTGTGGCGCACCCGGTTTCACTTTCATTTGCGTTACGCGACAACGCACCGGCACCGTGTGGATGACGGCCATGGCCAAAAAGTGAGTGACATTGTTGGTGTACCAGCAGCAGGGGTGGCACTTGCTTGCACCGTGCGGAGAGTGTCGGGACAAGCGTAACCGGAATTGTTGCGGTGGAACCAAAAACAAAAGTAAAAAAAAAACCCTTTCGTGCGGCCAATGTCCCGGCCGGGCGGGAGTGAAAATAATCCACTCGATCACTCTCACTGTCGATTTCAGTCGCGACTTTTCGAGCGACAAATTGGTACCGGGACGAGGTGTGTGGGTTTCTTGTTACTTCGAACCCTACACGTGTTGGATGGAGGGCGGATTTACCATGTGTGCAGAGTCATACATCACCTGTTGAATGAAAATAGTCACATTAGTTCCGCTGGCGGTGTTGTGATTTCAATGCGCGGTTTTGGGATTTTAATAAGGAGCCATGTTGTTAAATAGATAAATTTGATTATTATTAACAGCAGACAAAGGTGCGTTTGTTTACACACGAAGATGATATGCAATTAAAATGATTGTATTTGAAATAATTTAACTATTTTAAGAGGAGGCATATCGGAATGAGATACTTTACATGAGAAACTATTCACGTTTAAGATCATTTGAAAAAAAAAATAAAAAAACAAACTGAGTCCTTCCCCAGTCGCAATTACATGAACGGTCTGATGAACTGATGAAAAAAACTCTGGTCATAATTTTGTCAGTTCAGTGATTCAGAGATTTTCTACCCATAGAAACAGTACAAGAACATATAAAACATAGAAAAAAATTGATCCTTTTTCAATTACTTTAAATGCGCCATGAACTTCATAAACCAAATTAGAAAAGGTGGAAAAAAAATCCCTTACAATGAGGAACGTTGGTGAAGTATATATACAAAATTGTTTCCCAAATTTCCCCGTTTCCCTTCGAAAAAAAAACTGAATATTGATTAGAAAATCGTTCTTCAATTTGAACTGATAATTTCAACTCCTCTCGACGTTGATCTCCTCACCTTCCCAAAAACCGTTCAGTGCGCCCCTAGCTTTCACATAAACATATTTTAATCCAATATTTACACTCAATTCTGTCAATTTTCTCCAGTTTGCTTACTCCATAAAATCGTTGCATATTGCACGGCACGAAGCCCAGGTGTGGATGATGATTTTTCACACGCAAAATGAATCCATCCAATCCAACGGGCTGCGCAATTACAGTGCAAAAAGGCGAAAATCAAATTCTTTTGGCCACCAGCCGTACCGCAAGCAAAGAACGTGTGTACGCAAGAGGAAAGTGCGGCAATGCAAGGGAAATCTAGCGTGTGTGTGTGTGTGTATATACAGCATCAGCATGAAGTAGGAAAAGTGTGCCCCTTCAACCGTGTCAAACTCGCGCTTCGATCATCGTCTCAGCTACCAGGCTGATGGATCGCTGTGATCACACACGCCCGGTATGCCCGGTGTATATATGTAGATATGTAAGCTAATTAAAGGTACACTCTGCTACACACGAACGTTTTTTTCTTCTTTTCTTTGTGGTGGTCTCTCTCTCTCTCTCACCCTCTCTGATGTGAAAATCGAAAATCTTGACCAGCATCAACGCAGAAGTGCAGATAAACATGCCAGGCAGCCAAAGAGACGGCACTTGGAAGATAACAGCGTTTTCCATTCCGAAATCCGGTTCCGTCGAGCGATTTTCGGTTTGGCTCGCGAGAATGGCGAACCACTTTCGTGTAAGGTTTTTTTTGTTGTTTTTGCTACGTTTTCATGTGTGTTTGGGCGTACTTTATCTTTTGTTCATGTCCACACTATTTATCCACCGGCGCCTAAAGGGAAAATGGATGGCTATCGCGAAAGGGCGCGCGATCGCAAGATCGAAGGGATTGTAGCCATGCTTCGATGGTGTTGAAACAGTTTTTTTTTCATCTCCATAAAATCAGCCACTTAGTAAGCTCACAAAAAATGAGGGGGTGAAAGTGAAGGAAGAGGACGAGGAGAACACTTGCCAGCATTCGGTACATGTTTGTTTTCTAAACTATTCAACCCCGGTAAAGGGATGGAGCCGTTGCAGTAGCTGCAAGATCGTATAATGCTACCAGTACACCTTACGCACGTAATGTGCTCGCTGTGGTTAAAGAAAAGGAAAGCTTCCAATTTTTTGTTTTGTATGTGTTTTGTTATTTTTCCATACCATCACCCATTAGCACCCTCTTAGTGGTTCCATCATCTCGGAATCGTTATTCAGAGGTGTGTAAGCTACTCACGAATATGAAGCATTTAACATTATTAATGCGAAACTCGCAGCCGGCAGGCGTGTGTGAAGGCCCAAAAACTGACCGAAAAAAGGGAAATTATCCTCACTGATTGTTTCATATGTGGGGTCTTTGCGTCAAGACAACGAGGGAGAGAGAGAGAGTACAGAAAGCAAGGGCAAAGAATCGTCTTCGGGTGTTTGATTTCCAGCGACTTCTCTCCCCAACCGGTTGTGATAATTGCACACGGTAGCCCCAAATGAAGATAAATGATTCAATCAAGTATTGAATTTATTGGTCCTTTTCCCTTTTTGTTTTGGAGAGCGGAACAAAACAAACGAAGATGCGCACTGAGAAGGGAAGAAGGTTGAACCTTGGCGAGATTAAGCTAAGTTTAAGGGCTTCATTGTTCGAAACAAGTTTGAAACAAGATTAATCTATCACTCTCACTCTCTCCCTTCTTTTTATATTTCAAAATAGCTTCTATTTCTGGAGTTTATTAATATTTTTATTTCATTTTAAGATGGTTTTGATGATTTTGTTTTTCTACTGCGAACAAATTGATGAACTGTAAAAACGGCTCACACTTAATCGAAAATTCAGTGCACACATTATCACTTTTTCATTCAGAGTGGGCGGCCACCGGCGGAACGTTTCGGAAAGCGGAGGCATCGAAGTCGTGCGACTTTGTATGAAATAAAAAAAAACACGAGACATCGATCAACATTCAATTGAACATGCGTTCAAATTGTTTTTGGGGGTGGTTTTTTTTTGTGTGTACTTTTTGTATTTCTTTCTTTTTTTGCTTTCTTTCGTTTTTTACTCCTCCTTACGCTTTATGATCGATTTTTTCCACAACCAATTTTACGCCGCGGTGCATTTTGTATAATTTAGATAAGCTTTCGTCAAAATGGTACATTTTTTATGCTGTACACAATCGCGACGGTGTTTATCATTGGTGGGGAAAATATTAATTTCACTTCAAAATAATTGTTACCGCCGTTTGTTGGTTAATGCATATTTTGATGAATTCCATTAAAATGAATCACGCTGCTAATGTGCTATGCTGAGGTATGTAAAATAAACACATATTTTTGTATTAACATGTATTGTTAATTGGACAAACAAACTAGCTAAAACATTAATAAAAATAATGTACGACTTAATAAAACATATTTCAAAGTCTTTACGTTGCGATAGCTTTCAAATGTTAAAACTTGCATAATGAATCCCTTTACGCAAGCCTATCATTTAAATATGAGTATTATTATTCATTGATTACTCTTACAATACGGCTTTACTCTACATTCTATGTAATACTAACTGTTGAAATTTGACCGCTTAGTTCCGGTTTCGATTATGAGACACATTACCCAAAAATTAATTATCCAGGCGTGTTGATTATTTAGCCAAATGGGAAAAGGGTTGGTGCAGCAATGTCATTAGCTTTCCCTAACCACCAAAAACAATTCAAAATGGATTGAGAGACAAAAACAAAAAAACAAACTACATAAATCCCTCGCCGATATAGAGACGGCGTTGTGCTGTGGTGCATCCGAATGAAGGCAAACCCCGTAAACCCGTTAAAAAGTATGCTTTCGCTTTCGTTCAGTTTTGCCACCCCAGCGTACGAGCATATTGTGCGGGGTGATTTTGCCACCCACCGTAACCGTGTCCGCTCGTGTGTGGGTTCTCGCACCCATCCTCGAAAGCGGGAGAGGTGGCAAACAACGCGGAAATGGCTATTGCGGTTTGCTTATTGTATTCAAATTTTGCTCACATGCTTACACGTCACTGGACCACCAAATCGGTGCTGATTTTACTGACCAACGGCTGACCACCGGCGGGGAAATTTTTCATCCACCTCCCCCCGGGGCTTGCTTCCCGCTGTGCCAATCTAACCTCTGGCTGGAGGTATAGGAAAAACTGAGAAGTAAAACAACTTGGCGATATGATCGATGCGATATTTATGCTTCACACACGGCGAGCAGCATCTCGTGTATTTTTCTTCCGCCCCATCGAAATATCGGACCCGTTTTCGGTCATTTAAGCCACCGGAGTACGTAATTATTGATCGATCGAACCCCCGATCCGGTTTACAGCAGGGAAAATGATCACAAACGAAGATCGGTGGCGAGTTTCGATTTTCACATCGTTAAGTGAAACTGCATGCAATCGCTTTCGAGCATCATTTAAATAAGGTGAGACGAGATTGAAGGAAAAAAGTGAGTCAGTTTTGGTTTTTTGGAACACTCTTTTGGAGCATTCGGTACTGTTACTATTTGCGCCGATGAACTGAACTGGGGTCAATAAATTAACGCTGGGACACATTTTCCATATGTTCCGGTTGGTATTTTTGCGTAACACACAACATCATACCATGAACGTAAATGATCCGTAAGCAGATTGCATTGGCATTTATGCATTTGGAATAAAGTGCAGCTAGATTTAAGTGTTTAACGATGATATTTGATTGCGACACACACGGAAGGGTTGGTTCGTCGTCAAAAATGCATGCGCAACCAATGTCCTTTTCGTGATCTACATATGTATATGTTTCAATCATGGTCACTGGTTTAGTTTTGATGAATATTTTAGCTAGTGGTACATGCTGTTGTAATACCAGGAACTTTGAAAGTCTGATAAATGGAAGCTTATGGAAGTGAGAACTTTGACGAATCTTTGGGAATCGCAAATTCCCGTTGAAGATCATAAACAAGAGCAGTTTATGCATACATTTCATGCGCGATATATTTCTTTTTAAACGTTTTTCAATCCATTCAGTAATATAGAGTGAATATGAAAATATACCGTATCAAAGGTTAGAAGCGCAAATTTGTGCCCATCACTGTAAGCGATGTTTTTTCGATGGGCGGATGTGTTTACAGTATCAAGTTGAAAACTGCGGTGTTTACGCGGTGAGCTATACTCAACACGTTTTGCATATTATATAGTGATATTTGTAAAGTACTATTTACTCTTAAGTGAACCATCAGTAAAAAAGTAATTGTTCTATTTATTTACAGCAAAAAATATTTGTCTTGTCTTTGTCCGACACCGATCTTGGTTGACAGCATTCGGTTGACATTCGGGCATGCTGTCAGTGGTAATCTTTCTTTCGTTTGACAGCTACCCTAGCTCACGTCGTAAAATCAACAAACAGTGTGCTTTTTGCTAGAATTTATGCCCGTGGGCATTCACTTTCTGGGTTGGAATTGTGATTTTTCGAAAGTATACACCACACCCCACTAGAATATTGAACACGGCATCGCACGGTTGAACGAACAACGCAAGCAGTACAGAACTCTTTGTTGAATCCATCCATCCGAGAGTAGCAGCAGCAGCAGCAGCAGCAACAGTGGCGCTGACGGTGGTTGCTGCGGTGCAGCCGATAACAACGGTGCTGACGGCCGAAGAACAGGAACAAACACGCGCCTCTACGCCAGGGCGCTTGCGGCAGCGAAACATGGTAAGGTATTGCAATGGTTTGTCATAGGTGCAGTTGCACTTGCTGCATTTATTTGGTGTCAGATCGCCAGATATAAATAACGCATGCTCTCATCGCCACATTGTGATTTGCTATTTCTTTTTCCATTCTCTTTCTCCGGGCGCAACCCCACCCTTCCGAGCAGTCGATTACCGAATTTTTAAAAGATCTGCCGTGCCACAATGAGGAAAACTTTTCACTCTTCAATACGGAAAACGGTGTGAAAACATCCTCGAAAAGGCCTTCCGTATACATCCCCACGGTAGATATTCCTTCAGAGCAAGGTAAGTTCGAATCGTCGGTTGGAAGTGATTTCATACGGTTTCAATTGAAATGTTTGCTTTCCTTTCTCGCTTTACAGTAATAGTCACCGACAAGAAGAACATTTTGCTGCGTTACCTGCATCAGCAATGGGATAAAAAGGTAGGAAAAAAAAACGTCCCGCATCCACACAAAAAACACACACATAACTTGTTTATATATGTCTTTTCTTCCTTTTGTAGAACCCGCCCAAAAAGCGTGAGCTTGATAATGCCTCGAACGATCTGCTACGTAAAAGACCCCGCCTCGAAACACGCGACAATAACAACACGTAGACGAAGATGGAATGCTGCGGAAGCACACTAAATTAGCGTACTAAAGGAATTTAATGATAAGCGCAGGAAAGTCAGGACGGAAAGTGTACGGTTTGTGAGGATTATGTTGGAAGATCAAGGCGTGAAAGCTTACGTGTAATGTCAGGATAGAATATCTCTCTCACTGTTGGAGCAAGAAAGGGTAGCGTTGTTTAACGAGCCAAGATAAGAGGGTACCATCTCATCAATACAGTCTCGATACTGGTGTTAATTTTCTAACCTGAAACAACACTCCGGTGAAAGGAATGTAGTTATAGTAATCGTATTTTTCAGTGCTCTCAGTAGATGAAGCATTTTAAGATTTGTGAATTCGTGTTCTTTGTGGCAGAATGTCTCTAACAAGTTTGTGGTTAACTTCATGTATGAACTTCAGCTACACTAAATTTAAGCCACAAACCAGGCAAAGCCAGTCTAGGCCAACCATGAGAAGTATATTTTCTAAAGGGTATTACAAATGTGTAATTCCCCATTTTCGAGGAGTAACTGAGCGGTAGAATATCAACCAATCAAGAAACCCACCATACGCTCTTCATGCGAATTATCCTTTTCACAGTATAATACCATTGAGCTCTTTGCGTGAACATTATACGTTCCCAACACAGGACATCTATATCTTTGTAGCATACTAAACGTTTAGCAGTAGATCCTCCATGCATACAATTTATGTTGCATTACAGTAAAAGCATAGTAGTAACGCTCCACCCTTTGGCAATGCCGATTATCTAAATTATCTTCAAATAGGGAAAGGAAATAGTTACTGAAATGTGGTACGAGTAAAGTGTAATGAAAACTTCCAAAAGGCAAGTGTCACAAAACCTTCTTCTAAAGCTACTCATAAAAAAGCATTGAGAATACCCCATACGAAAACAAATACCACATACATTCAATGTAGTAAATCTGTTCTCTTTTTCTAGATCCAAAATGGAAAGAAACGTGCTAAAACGAGCTACGACGACTTTTCTTAAAACCCTTTTTTCTGCTACATTCGTGTGATTCAACAAGTTCCGTCCGTTTTTATGAAACAAAAATGCATCTAATTGTGCTGTATGAAGTCTCTGTCGCATTTCAAATATGTTCCATGTGCTACATCAATTCACCCGCTAAAGCATGACCATCCTTGACACGTGGTCGAGAAAGGGTAGCGCAACTCTGCCTACGTGTGAAGTGAACGGAAGCCGAATAAACGAATCAGTTTCCGCACATCAAAAGCATCGCAATAACTTTTCGCTGTGCAAATTTGCATCGCGTGTATTTCCATGCATAAAACGAGATGTGTTTGAGGAGCAGTGGGAAGCATCAAAAACTTCTCCATGTGAATGTCTCCCGTTACTGGCTGTGCAGGATGGATGGAAGGGTGCGATGGGGCAAGGTTGGTGTTATGTAGAAGATGAAGCGCATGAAATGTATGGCTGAGACGATGCCTTTACAAACTTTATCCCTTTTCGCTTACGTAATGTTTCCGCTAATGCCTGAATGGGAACTGAAAACGGAAACCAACGTACTGCGGGAAAGTAGAAGTGTTCGATTTCCTTTCCGTTGGCCGTGTTTAGCCGGTCCCATTTGCGGGTGTGATCATCATTGCGTTCGAGTATCGACTATTTGCATATACCCATTACACAAGACGTCGCTTTCTCTCACTATACAGGATGAGTCCACTTGAAACAAAATGGAAATGAAGATGATATGCTGTCCGATGCTGCTACTGCACACCGATATCGCTTTGCTAGGAATGGAAATTTCGTGAACGTATCACGTCCACCACCACCATTATCATACAGCACCACACACTGGTCCATTGTCCTTCCCTGCCGTGAAACAACACGGACGCAACACAGGGTTAACGGACCACTCTCTATCCGTGTAGATGTGTGGAAAACAACGCCCACACCCATTGGAAACTGTACTCAGACGGGGGAGGATTAAAAAAAAAACATGATCGGCTTTGGGACGTAACAAAAGACATAAACATATGCTCGCCCTATCTCATGGGTGGTGCTCATTTTCTTACTCACGGCACTCATTTTCCCGAGCGGATCGTGTGAGCATGCTCTCTGCAGAAACCGTTACAATGGCGTTTGGGAAGAGGCCACGACACACACAAACACATGCAAATCAAATGTGTCCCTTTATGCGTTGATTTTTGATGCTCTCCGTTTTTTTTGCCGTAGCCTCAACTTTCCGGCATTTTGTTAGTAGTTTGTTTGTGTGCGCTTGAGTACGGCAACGATGGCTACGGGTGGCCTCTAACGAGTGACAAACAGGTGGTTAATAATAAATACCGTCACGCACTGGGAGGGGAGACAGAGGTGAAGTGTGGAGTGTTTGTAGAAAATGCCCTTTTTTATTCTTTTCCGTGGGTGGCATTGTCCATAACATAAACTGTGTGCTTTAGCGTAAACGAAGTGTATCGGGGTTTTGTTTTTGTTTTGCAAGATTTTAAAACAAAGTTAGCTAATGTTGGATAATTACATACTATAATATTTTAAATATTTACAATATATACAATATTGTATTTCTTGCTTGTATAGGCCTTTACCAATGGAAAAATTGTGGGGAAAACTCTCTTCATGTGTGATAGTAGTAGTGGTGGTAATAGTCGTAGAACTTTTTTACGATTGTAAATTGAAATCAGCTGAAAGGCATAGAACAATTTGGTGTGTACGTTATTTATTTTACTGCTCGAACATTTCCCGCAGGTCATGGTTTACAGGAAGCGTGAGAGATTGGAGATTAGCTGCAGAGAATTACGCTTCAATGTTGATAAATGTGTAATAAAGTGTAGTAATGGAGATTAACCCAAGTAAAAATTTCTATAAGTTCCAGTTTGTATATTTCTATATGAAATACAAATTTTGACCTAGATTACGTATTTACAAAAAATGAACAAGCAAACAATTGGATACATTTCCTGTCCAAATTCTTCATCTGTCTCTTCGTGCGCGACTGGCGTCCACGTGTCGCGTCCGGTCCACGGAACACACATACACACTCCCAGACAAGCCAACGACTGGTGTCGCCGACTTTTTTTTTTGTTGGTTTGTTTCCTATTTACACCCCCACATTCATAATCATTCCCGACGCGGAATTCCAGCAGGAAATGAACACGCGGAAAGGATTCTCTCGATGTATGGGGATGTGGGAGCTAACAAAACACAAACACACCCATACACACACGCACCCAGACTCAGCAGTGGAGAGAACAACCCTCAAGTGAGTTCTACTCTCGCCCCCAATAAAACAGGAACGCATAAACCGAATGATCAAGTTGGTTGCTCAGAGAGCACCGTACGGTTTTTGGTGCGTTTGTACAGCGGGAAGATTTTCCCACTCACACACATAGAGTGTGATGGTATTTATTTTTTTTGGGGTGGTACGGAATTTTTTCCAACACCCGACCGGTGGAAAAGCGGACTAAGCAGGACCATCGCAACACTCAGTAGATCGTGAGTGTTTCAATGCGTCGGACGTGCATCGAAGTGTCGCGTTACGCCATTCCCGGCTCTCGGAACAAGTGAGCGTTAGCCAAAAAGTTATCCAGCAGCCGAAAGCAGATAGCAGCCCACGCCGTATTGTATCGCCTTTGCAAAAGGGATAAAAGGTAGCTAAAAAGGTTTTGGTCATCTTGTACCAACCCAAGAGAGGGTTTTTTTTGGTTCAATGTGTTGCGTGTAGTGTGTTTATTTCGTGAACAGTGAACAGCAACATGGATTGCTGACCAGTCCGAATCATGACGACTCTGGTAGTATCTTTGGCCTAAAATAAAGTTAAAGGATGCTTGAATTAACAGCTGAAAGAGTGTTCCGCATGCATTACGTATTGCATTGTGAAGTATCGAACAGCTTTTCGTTCGCAACAGCCAAGTGGATATCGATTCTACCTCTAACTTCACCAAAAAGCTGACTGCTTGTGTGTCGAAAGGTTCTGCTCTTCTTCTACGTAGCGTAACCTTTCCTCTTACTACGGTGGCATTGTTGCTGTTGCCTGTGTTGACACTTTCCATGTGGCAAGTGCAAAAATTCCTTTCGTTTCGTGTGCGTATTCCGTGGTGGCGCGTGAGATAACATTAGGCAAATGGCCATCACGTTGATATATCGCAAACACACTACCCAGCGAAAAGTGCACCAAGTGTGTATGTGTGTATGTGTGTGTGGTTTTGTGAGCGAATTACATGGCGTACATCTTTCATTCATCTTCAATTGCTTTATTCGGATCGGTTGTGTGTATCCTATACGATTAAGTAAGTGTAACAGTGAGAATATGGCAAAACGAGAAAAAAGGCAAGAAAAACAAAATATACTACAAAAACCGGTCTGTCAAATAGGACGTGTGTGTGCGCGCGATTGTATGCGAGATGTGCAGATGCTTTTGCTGTTTTAATTGACAACTACTAGCGTGTAATGTTTATTAGTAATTTAGTGTATAATAAACGTCAAAAGTGACAGCAGTAGTGTCAGAATTAATATTCTTTTTTCTAAGCAAAAATTTATTACTTTAACAATTCCACCAGTGATTCGATCGTAACGAGATTGTACGTGCGGTAGATCGCGATTGTGACGATCTGTGTGCGTTTGTTTTATTTTTTAGTGACTCTCTTTTACCGTTTCGTGCATCGTTGTGTTGTATATCTGTACCAGTAGAAGATGGTGTGGCCCGGATTGAATGGGATGAGAATGAGCAAACCGTAAACGCGCATTTCTATAAATATAATTCGGCCTTTCAAGCGCGTTGTAACTACTGTCCTGATCATTCTCCCCTAAGCGCTCTACCGTAACGGAAGCTGATGCGAAGAACCAATCACACACACACATACATACCTTCGTACTCAACACGCTTTTTCCCACATTTAATCGTGTAAAGCGTATTTTCTTGTTAATATTCATTTCATTCGTTGAACATTTGTTGGTTTGTTTTGATCCTTGTATGTTTTATCTTTCCAATTTCCTTGAGATAAATCTATAACAAGATCATTTTTATCGATTAAAGAAGGGATTGTTTTTTTTTGTTTTTATTTATAATTTTAAAGGTCGCTTTGTTTGTTTTCCACAAAAAAAAAATATTGCACAAGCTTACCCAATCCATAACGCCGTTCAGTTAATTTATCAAAATTTCCATCCAACACATTTCTTAAAGCCATGTAAACATGGCGCTTTGGCGCCAAATGTGCGTAACGAAATCTTTCGGTGCCATCTTTCGTGTATTTGACTATTTTCATAACATACATGCCCGATGCTTACTTGTCGGACACATCCTCTTTTACTTCTCGGAAACCCCCCCCCTCGCTTTCGTACATCGGAAGCAAACTTTGATCGAATGGTAACCAGAACGAAGACGACGTCGCTGACGATGGCGATTGCAATCGAAAGTGAAAATATTTGTTTTCACTCCTTCCTAGCCGCCGGTCCGTTTTGTTCCCGTGCCTGATTCGGCATCTGCCGAATCGTTCAACCTTTACTTTTGCCAGCCTTTCATCCGCGTGTTGCGTGGTCGTGTGGGAAATCCCGGGGACAAAAAAAGAAGCTATCTGCGTGATCTCTTAACTCATCCGTTGATTTGGTGTCTGTATGTGTGTGTGTGTGTGTCTTCGTAGCCGTTTTACGGCATCTGGTTCTGGTTCGTGTGCTCATTTTCCGATGCCGAAAGAGCAGGTTGTTTTCGTCATCTAAATGGTATTGGTATTCTTTACCGATTTGTCTCTCCCTTTCTCTCTTTTGAGAGAGATTTTATTAATTTGATGCAAACCCAGTACGTACGGAAGAGGTCTGTGTTGGTAAATAGTGTTATTTCTTAAGCATCGCTCGAGGGTGAAGCACTTTCCGCGAAAACACGACGCAGCATATGACCGCTTTTAACAGCGACAAGCATCGAGATCGCAGATATCCTTCAATATTGTTCATAAGAATTCTGGTACAACGAGGTAGTGAATAGTGAGCAGTGAGTAATTCGTTAGCAGCGAGTGATCATGTAAAGCAGATCGTTCGTGTGATCTTTTCCCAAAGAATTTATCAACGCTCGATTGAAGCACATCGAAGAGAAATATCTCCGAGTGTGAAATCATCTCAATTTAAGCAACGCAACTTGTCCACGCTAGAGTGTTTAGTTGGATCGGAATGCAAAAAAAAACAGGGAAATGATCGTCTAAAACAGCCGCATGGTTAGCGTTTGGTGAATGAAAAATAGTGATCCCTCCTTGGTTAGGTTGGGGTTGGGTGAAGTGTTTGTCGACAAACTCATGTCACAGGTGTTAATCGGAATTTCATCCCAAAACCAGGCCCACCATACCAGTGTGATGTGTTGAGGTGATAAAACATTAGAAAAAGAAAACCAAAGAAAACGTGGCAGAAAAAATATTTTTCAAACAACTACACTTCTGTGCGTGCTTGTGTTTGCGATTTGCATTTTATTGGTGGTCCGTGTTTTTTTGTTGTTCTTTTGTTTAGGCCGTCTCCATTAAATGCTGGGTGTGCAATTAAATTAATATTTTTCAAAATCGTGACCAGCGACTCCCCGGCAACTGTGCAGTGTGCGTTCCCCGGAAGCAGGAAGTGTTGTCCTGTAGTTGTGTGTGAGGTGTATCGTGTGTGAATTCTGTTTGTTTGGTGAAGTTTCCGTAAAACCGTGTGATTTTTCCATCCCCAACCCAACACCGAGTGATGGCATTTAATGTTGTGCAGCATCAGCACAAGTGAAGCAGAATCGAAACGACGCAACGCCCGTTATAGGAGGCAAAAGTTTGAAGTTTAGTTTTTTGCGCTGCTGTTTGGTACGACAGTTCGTTCATCGGTCCGGGGGAGGGTGAAGGCCACCGTGTGCTACAGGTTCAACAAAACAGCGAAGTCACTGCGCCGATCGGCGGCGGATTCAAAATGTATGCAACCATTATCAGAGAAGCGTTTTTTTATATAGGCGTTTTGATACACTTTTGTTTGTTTACTGTTTGTTTACCCAAAAACGCTTTCTCATATTGGCGTGATCGTGATCGTTACTTGTTCCTTTTTTCCTGATTGAACTGATACTTACTGTGTACCTTCTTTTTTTAGTCCGTTTTATGTAGCTTCTGTTAAAACCGTTCTCATTTAATTTACTCAATCGATACTTCACGTACGCTTTCATGTTACGAGATGGCGTCGAAAATATACCCTGGTGTATTGTAAACGCACTCGAGTTATGCAATGTGACAACAAACAAAACAAAAACTGTTTCCATTGTCATACAAAACCCGTTCGTTTGTTTCTTGTTTGTGCCATTAGTGTGCTGTTCACCCTGCTAGTTCAAATTAAAAATTGTGGTCTCTTTCTCTTGTGCTTTGAATATCATGTTGTGCCTTTTTGCTTTCACACTTTTGTTGTTTCGTTCCCTTATTAAACATTAAGTGTAACGATATGGGGTCGTTTCTGTTGAATGGTTTATTTTCTTTCTTGGCTTAGTTTCGTTTGTTCCCTTTCATAGCTTGATGCTTTAATTAAAACTTTAATTTTTTTTCTAGAAAAAAGAGTAATTCAGGTGAATAATGTTGAAAACAATGCGACAAAATCAATTTTCTTGATTTTGTAAATGAATTTATTCTAGTGATTTTCCTTAGGAACGCCCTGCAACCTAGTGATTTGACTGACAGATCTTTATTGGGCAAACCTTTATTTATTTATTATTTGGATAATCTTCTCCATTTATTAACTATTGTAAAATACTATTTTATGTATAGATTTGTCAAGTATCCTTAAACATAATTCAATAGAAATATTAAAAAGTATAAGTAAAAAACTAAAAATTTTACATATCTTATCTTGCAAGAATATAATCTATCAATATAGTCTACTACGAGTTTACTTTCTGTTATAAAACGAGAAACCCAGTTTTGCATATTTTCTCCTAAGTAGGATACGCATACGATCGGCAATGCGCCTTATGACGCTGTGTAGTAAATCCTGACAAATGTTCTGACAGCTAATCGAATGATAATGTGTGTTCCTATCGGCTGATAGGGATGGAAGTGTCGGGAAACTTTATCACTACGTACGTTTGAGTTTTCGTTACCAGCCTTGAAAGGCCCAGGGTTTGCCGGCAAAAGAGCGACCACATAATCCTACCCGAAAACAATGTGATGGGTCCCACGGTTTCATGGTGAGCAGAAAAACCGTTGACCGTGTTGTGCCGGGCTTACTGCTTTCTGGGGTCTGTCCCGGTCCTGCCCGTTTCGCTTATTCGGTTCTGTTTGGGAAATCAGCTTGCCCCTTATGGGAGGGAATGACAACGAAAAACCGAAAACGGATATACACCGAACGAACGAATAAACGAGCGAACACCGGCGGTTTTCGATATTCACATGCAAATGTTTCCGCTTACATGTGTCGTAAAGGATAATACGAAATCGATCAATTTCTATCCACCGTCGCCGTTCGTCTGTAACCCCGAACGTCACAACTACTCGTCCCGGCCCGTTCAATGAACTTCCAACGGAAAAGGCCAAGCAGAGCCGCCAGTCCTCACCACTAATAGGTCCAGTTGGCTGATCGTCGAAGGCCACACAACGATTGAGTCATGGAAAATGCTTTCGATTTTCCACTTCATGTCATTTTGTTTAGAGAACCCGATTGGGTGAAGTTGTTTAGAGGCGAATGGTCTTTTTTTTGTTGTTCAGTTCACATACACGGAAAAAATGTTTCTTTTTCCGGAATCTGGTCCACGGTGTTCCTACCGGTTTCCATGGGCGAGCCAATTTGGGTAGCCAAATTCAGCCAGAGATGGCATCTTGAATCGCTCAATTTCGACGAACGACCATAAATCTTCCATTCCGGTGCCCCGTACCGTACATTCGGGAGGGGGCAACATAGGTTTACATTCTTCCGGGATGATATGGATAAAAAAAAGGCACGGAAACATGCCCACCCTCGATACGCTGGTAAAACAGATTCGTGGTGTTATGAATGTAGATTGTTTTCCTGGAAAAGGCTGGGTGTACGAATAAATTCAGTAGCAAAATGGAAGCAGGACGGGACGAATGTTATAATAAAAAATTGTTTAAGAATTGTTTTTACATTCCACAACATGCTTTGGCTCGGCAGACAGTTGGGCAGACAACGTCGCTGTATATAAGCTTATCAGGTACATATTTTAAATGTGTTTCCATTGTTGTTTTAATGGTAAGAATGTTTTCCCCAGAAAACAGCAAGCGCCACACACATTGTACAGTTTGCATAATATTGACATACCTTTCTAAATCGAAATAACATTCGCTTACCTTTGCAAAACCCATAATTATTTTCTCCCTCTGCTAGGCTTCTTTTAACCTTAGCCTGCACACACACAACACAACGTGATGGCATGTTTGCTCATAAAATCGATGCCACAGTATACTTCTTTCGATTTTGTTTTCTTGAACCCATTTTTCACAACCTCATCATTTCGATGATTTTTACATATTTGCATAAGCATCAAATTCAATTTATTTTCCCACGCCTCAACAAAAAATGACATTCTTTTTCATACCGGTTTCTGTGCTTTCTCTTTTTGTTCTGATGTGCACAGAAAAAAATACTTGTACCTTTTCTAGATGATCGGTGTTTGGCGTTAGCTGTTGTGTATCTTTTTGATAGGGTTTTTTTTTCTTCTTTAAATTATACCTTCAAAGATCAACTTTTTCCATCATGTACTGGTCTGTTACGGTTTGATCTCTTGCAAATGTTAAAAGCCGCTTTACTGCTTTTACAAGTGTACGGAATTGCGCATTAGTATCCGTTTGCGTGTGCGAACGAGTGAAACACCAGGCACCTCCATCGGAAAGTTACCACGTTGAGGTTTTTTTTAAATTCTAATTTATAATGCGTAATATCGTTTTAATAGTTTTTGTACATAAAATGTGCTATATTTTTAAACCTTAACCAACAGCGTATTAGAATCCGTTTGCGTGTGCGAATGACTGAAACACCAGGCGCCTCCATCGGAAAGTTACCACGTTGAGATTTTTTTAAATTCTAATTTCTAATGCGTGATATCGTTTTAATAGTTTTTGTACATAAAATGTGCTATATTTTTAAACCTAATCCAATAGCGCACTCAAAACGCACAATATACTTCATTTCGCGTGTATATTCCCACGAGTGTGCTCGCATGCGGGTCATTATGTCGCTTGATTGTTCTATTTTCAAACCCATCATGTTTCCTTTTTT